>VMDR010013208.1:0-25319 GCA_007922815.1 Macrotus californicus | reverse complement strand
TAGTGACTTGTAACAATATTATTCTTTACTCTGAGACCTTGGCAAACATTACAATACATTAGCTAATTAAACTTTACAAGTGCTTCAAAAAAAGTAAGGGATATAGTAAGATCACTTCACTCTTTGAAAAGAAGCCAGTTTTTTTTTAGGCAGAACTCAGTAGACTTTCCACAGCTTCGTGGCATTTCACTTCAGGATAGGAAGGAAAACAAAGTGCTAATTCATTTAATTGAAGGTGTCAAGAGGATTTAGATAGAACGAACTGACCACAATTAACCACTCTGTCAATCTGCATTTTCCGCACCTGCAGCATTAATGTACCCTTGTGCAATTACCTGAGTGAAATTTGGCAGACGCACTGGAATTGACAGCTTTCTCCTTTTATAAAAAAAGGGGGGGTGTCAACAAATGTTTAATGACCAGTTGAGCTCAAGTTACTGGTTTTACCCTTTATCAGAAAAAAAGGATAGCATCTTCAAAAGATACAGAGGTCAGAACAGTTCCTCCTGGGTGGTTGCTACAGGAGACCAGATACGGCCTTGACCTCTTCAGGACCTGCTTTTTTACTGTGAATTTCTTCCGATGAATTTGTTGGCTCTCGCTCTCACAAATTGTATAAAGTCTGTTGAACTCCTGATTACATTTGTAATTGGAGGGTCTGTCACTATCTGGGGAGGAAGTGTAGTCTAGCGGTTAAAGCAGGAGTTCTGGAATCATACCAGAATTCCACATACAAGCTATTTTATCTTGGGAAGTTTGGTCCCACATGCCTTCAGTTTTCCCATTTTTAAAAGAGGATAATGAAAGACCGAATTCACTGGGTCAAGGAGAGGTTTATATTATAGAGATAGAGGTAGAGGTAGGATAGAGTTAGAGAGAGAGACAAATAAAGAATGTTTATAATAAGAATGCTGACAAAATCAATAAGAAAAAGATAACCTGTTTTTTTTAAATGGGCAACAGTTATGTAATATAAAGAGATACCAAACGGGAAATGAAAATATAAAAACAGCTTTTCACATCATTACTCATCAAGAGAATGCTAATTAAATCAACAGTGAGATACCACCATAACCCCATAATGACAAATATAAAAGAGACTAGCAGTATCAAGAAATGGCCAGGGTGTGGAGCAACTGGAATTCTTGTTGCTAGTAAGAGTGAATTGATACAACCACTTTATAAAAAGGTGAGAAGAGCCTACTAAACATGAGTGTATGCCTTTCCCCTGACTCAGCAAGCCCACTGCTAGGTACACATAAGTTAGAGAAATAGGAGCTTATGTCCATAAAGACATGAACAAGAATGTCTGCAGCAGCTTTATTCTTAAATGCCTAAAAGTGTGATTCACCCGAATGTCCACAAACAGAATGGATAGATGCAGCGTGCATATATAATGAAATTCTAGCCATATTAAGGGGAGAACAACTGTCCTAGGCTACAGATGTGAATCAGTCACACAGACATGATGAGCAGTGAATAAAGCCAAACATATTTCAATAAACATTTTTTAAAAAGAAGACAGTACATTGCAAGTACTAAAGGTTTAATAAATGTGGAGGTACTCTTCTTAGTTCTTTAAAATCTATGCCTTTACCTCCATCAAAACACGTCCACCCATATTTTTAAAAAATTCTTAGAGCCATTTTAAGATTTTTCAGTAACTTGGAATGAATCAGTGGTATCAAGTCCTACTTTTATGGAAGCCCAGACACTTCCTGGGAATAGTCTTTTCCCTTCCTCCTCCTGCTCCTTTCACTTCCTTTGCTGTGATAGCTTTTGGCTCCCTGTTCCTTGGAATAGCTGAGTTGTTCCTGCCAAGCTCTATGGATGCAGTCCCATCAACCACCCGTAATGTTACAGTGACTTCGGGATTTTGCAAGTTTTTGTCCTTTCAACTCTTGCACTTTGCAAGAACAAAGCTGCCTTATGATACTTAACACCTGAAAAATGATGTATATATAACAAATAGAAGGGCAGGTTGTATGGAATGTTATCCCAAAAAATTATTATAAGCTTATTTAATAAGTGAGGGCTAATTTGAATCAGCATTTTATTTGAAAGAGAACATTTGATTTACAGGACATAGTAAACTTAGGAAAATTCTGTTAAGAAAAAGTAAAAATAGAAAAAAACTGTGTGTGCCATATTTTAGAAGTTGGTGAGTGTTTCAATACCTAAAACCTAATTAATGCCTAATTAATGCAAGTGAGCTGAAACATGATTTGCTATATGACAGGGCTACATTCGGCCTCATAACTAATGAACTTCTTACTATGCTGTCGGCTCTGTCACGGTTGGAAGCAGAGTCGCATGCAGTGAGCTGTGCGAGCAATGTTTTAAGGGCCGGTGGTGTTTGAAGCACAGACATAATTTTTTGATGCTGTTCTGACATGCACCGTGTTTCCCAGAGAAGATGCTATAACTGTTACAAACAATTATAAGTTGGCTGTGTAAAATTTGTTATTTATTTAGAGCATCTCAGAAAAATGTTATCTAAATGGTATCTAGTTTGTTCAGATTTGATTATTTAGATAAATAACTGCTCAGCGGTCCTCATAATTATTTCACTTTAATTTCATGATACAGCATGATAGACATAATGTCTTTCTGTTTAAAAATTTCATGACCTAAATGTGACATAGTTTGCTGTCAGACTCTCCTTCAGAGTTGCTGTCAGAGTTTTTACTTCATGCAAATAATTTAAAGCCAATTAAATATAAATCAGACCTATCTCAATAATTCAAAAAGGTAGCTGCTATTTCCCATGCTTTAATATAAAAAACTCTGAGATTCAGAGAGATTGAGTAAAATACTGGCTGTCATAGGGTAAAACTGACTCTTGTTACTTGTGAGGTTTTGCTGTACCTCTGTCTTAACCTAACCCCCTTACACACGCAGATTTGCCACTGCTCAGCACTCCCTGCCTCATAAGATGCTTCACCATTGGTTTTAGACATGTCAGACTTTCAGGCATCCCTGGGACACATAGAAATCAATTAGATATAAAGTCTAAAACTTAACTTGTAGTCTATGGTTGGGTCTTCACACAGAAGGTGCTTAACCTGTGCGAGGGTTAGATCACCCAGGTGGTGTGGCATGAGGACAATGATCTTAAATGTCAGCATATAGGGAATGCGAGGAGAAAAAAGGAGCCCATGTCTCCTAGGCATGGGGAAGAACTGGTGAGAGAGAGTCTAGAACTAGGAGAGTGCAGGGTGTCAGCTGCCAAATAATGGTTCTGAGGATGCGTTGTTTAGGAGGATCCAAGCCAGCATGGAGACCCAGGAAGATAAGGACTGAATCTATTGCATTTGTCACTGAGGTAATTATTGGGGACTTTGCATAGAGTAGTTTTAGAGTCTGGATGAACCGAAGCTAGATTATGACTAATTGGATGTCAGAAAGTGGAGAGAGCTGTGCCATCCGGTCCTGTGCTGCTGGCCACACGTGGCTGTTGAGCGCTTGTGACCAGTACACAGTGAGACCTGCTGTGGGTGTACACTCCACACAGGACTCCATGTGAAATGGAGGTTATGTGAAACATGTCGTTGATAAGTTTTATATTGACTACATGTTGAAATGAATATTTCGGATAAATTAGGTCAATTAACATGTGCAAATGAAGTTAATTTTACATGTTTCTTTATATATTTTTAATGAGGCTTGCAAAAGTTTTTAATTGTGTATGTGGCTCCATTTGTGCTCATATTATATTTCTGTTGGACAGCACTAGCGTGCACTATTCTGTTAAGAAGTGTCATTTTAAAAAAGAAGATAATGAGCAGATACCTTCTAGATGGAAATGCAAAGTCCAAAGCAAGGGTTTTTAAACTTGTCTGCAGCCCCAGAAAAGGAAGGGGTTGGAGGGAAGATGAGAGCGGGTTTGATTGATAGACTCCAAGGTGAGGTTGGGGAGTCAAGTTGCAGGCGGAGGCATGGGAGCATCCAGAAGAGATTTCACCCTCTGACCTCTGATGTAAGGGGGCGAGAACAGATCCAAACTGAGATAAATATGTAGGTGGGGAAGAAACAGGACGTTGAAGGCACATGGAGTATACAAGGTGTCTGGCTGTAACAGATCACAGAGATTGAAATTGGGATGGATTTGTCTGACCTACAAAAATGTTGACTGCATTAGGGTTTGGGTATTTGGGAATATAAAGCTATACTTTTTTGGCCCTAAGGAGATTTCCATTGTACAAGAATTTGTTATGAAATTAATAATGAAGACTCATACCTGATCTCAAAATGAAGTGCTCTCCTTGATACAAGTTACGTTGTTTACAGGAGAGTTCGACACAGTGCAGAGCCCCTCCACACCCATTAAAGACCTGGATGAGAGGACCTGTCGGAGTTCCGGGTCAAAGTCCCGAGGAAGAGGCCGCAAAAACAACCCCTCCCCACCTCCTGACAGTGACCTGGAGGTATGCTGATTCCTCCTCAAAGAGTTTTATTTTTATTGAATACATATTTTATACTTACAGTATCATAAAGTTTCAAACTTTATATATATATATATATATATATATATTTACATTTATATTTGTCCATCATAATAGCCAAATTAAAAACAAGCAACTTAAAAATGATGTACAACTTCTAGGTCTGAGATAATTTGCATCTTTTGATCCACCTTGGCACAAACAGAAATTTTAAAAATAATGGCATTGCTTGTGGGGTAATTTTCTGAGAAGCACTTCCTTTGATAGTGGTAAGCTGGTAAAAGATATTTATATGGGTCAAATAATTTGGAAAGGTAAAATTAATCTGTGTGGAAAGGGAACCTTTTCATAAAAATAGGAAAAATTCCAATCATTTGGTACAGGTTAAAATTTTTATACCTGTAAAAATTTCCATATGTCATTTTTGTTTTCTGGTTGAAAACTCTTTTGAGGTGTATCCATATGAATCAGGTTAATTTTTTTTTATTATAAAACATCAGAAGAAAGTATTCTTAACCATAATTTGTTACTTCTTAAACAACTGCATACTTCAATTAAGAAAGAACATTAAATTTCCAGAGTTAGTAAAGTTAAGTGATAGGCATTGCACCTCTTCATAAAAGATCATTCCCTTTCCCTGAACAACAGTGGCAGGTTCAAAGGCAGGCAGGAACTCGGCAGGTGATGGTCATCAGCGGCTGAGCTGGGCCAAGAAGCCAGCCCGCTGTGGGGAGCAGGAAGCACTGGCCCAATCAACCCAAAGGGCCCGCCCATCACTGCCATGCGAAACGCCAGCCAGCATGAACACAAATCCCATTTCCTCAACTGCTGTCAAACCCCTGAAGTCTGCTGGAAATCTCCTCATCTTGAAAAGTTGACCAATAATTTGAAATCTTTCACACACTCTACAGGCCAAACCACCCATCTGATGGTCTAAGCTGACTCACGAGTTTATTTAGGGATTACTTATTAACTCCTTTAAATATCTTTACAATTTTTATTGTTTGTGTGTATTACAATATTTCATGAATCCATGAGGCATAAAAACTTTAAAAAATTGCTTCAAGTTCACTTCTATTATAAAATCCAAATAAGTCTTTTGGAGTACTAACTGCAAGTAAATATTTGGGTGAATTGTTTCAAGTTAGGACATCTGGTTTTTAAGCTTACTACTGTGGCACTACTGCTCCACAGGTATTACAGGGGCTAGCTCTGGAAAGCCTGGGAAAAAATGAATGGAGTAGCATGCATTTCTCTAAAATGATTATATCCAGTATCAAAAGGAGATGTTTTCTACCTGTAAAGAGATTCCTGCTTCCTTAGAATGGGCTCATTCTTTGATATTTATCTTTTTCCTCAGCGTGTGTTTGTCTGGGACTTGGATGAAACCATCATTGTTTTTCACTCACTGCTCACAGGTTCTTATGCCCAGAAGTACGGCAAGGTAAGGAAACAATAAATTTTACCCCAGGAAACCTTTTTAGAATTGTGCTTTGTTCAAAAATCAAGAGCCATTTAAAAATACACTAAGTGTTTTCTTGCAGTAGGTCAAGTCTGCTCCTAATTGTTTCTTTCTAGTGGCCTGTTGTTTTTGAATATGAATTGGCAAATTTTACCAAACTAATAAGAAATGTTGCTCTTTTTTTCTTCTTCATGGCTTTGAGTTTTCTACACTGAAATCAAGCTTATTACTCTAATATAATTATTTTTTTAAATTTTCATGTTGAAATGGACTTTAAACATTATCAAATTATATGTTATCCTCTAATAAGGAAACTTGAAATTTCTTGAACTAATTTGTTGTACCAAATGTTACTATATAATGCCATTTGGAGTAAGGAAGTAATCCTTTGTCTGAAAGGTCCTTTGGATTTTATGACTAAAAGTATTTTTTGTGACTTCAAGTAAGAACATGAGCAGCAATCCCTGCACACACACAAATTTAGAGACAGGTGGTCTCATTACTGCTATTCCTTTCTGTCTGGCCATTGTTTTCACAGTGAGTGGCTTCTTATAGCCATGCTGTGATGCACCTGTGCGGATGCTGTTTCAAATACCAGTGCAACCGCAGCAGGCTCTGCAGCTGGAGATGCAGTTGTTCGGTCATGACTGTTTGCGTCGTTGACTCTGTAGGACTCAGAATCTAACCATAGTCCATTGTAAGCACGGTGGCCCTCTTTCATTACCGGATTCAAAGTTGCATCTGACTTTGGTTACTTTACATATCAAACCTGTAGAAGTGTCTTCCTATGTATTTGTAGTGTTGCATTATTTAAGAGTCTTCTGTCAGCTCAACATGCAGTTTTTAGCAAGTCTGTTAAGCTTCGTCTACTAGACAAGTGATGATGAATTACACTCATGCATTTCCTTCTAAATTGCACTCTTGGTGAATCTGCATTGCATTTGATTTCTAGTGTAGGTAATGAATGTTGCTAAACTGAGATAAAAGGTAATAATTTGGCTTAGTGACCATTTAGAAGAAGGAGTCTTTGTCCCTTTGTCTCCATTGTCATTATTTAAAACAGTGGTCTTCAAAGCAGGATGCATGTGTATGTGCCAGAAACCCACAAGATGCTCTGCCAAGATAAGGAAAGAATATATTAGAGTGTGTGCACATACACACACATCTTGTTTTTGCTATTGTGTCTGCTCCACAATGCACATGCTTTATAAATACATGCATGTGATGATAATTTAAAGAATATGTATGTAATTCATAAGTAAATTAACTGTACGTAAATTGGAAGTGCATGCCAAAATTCTATTACTAATAGAGTGTACCATCTAAAATGTTTCCAGACCTTAATCTACAGCATTTCTTCTGGAATTATTTTGACTTGTGAGGAATACAGAGTAAATCCTGTTGAACTAATTGCAATATTTTTGTGCAGCGAAGTTTCATATTAGGTAAATGTTTAAAATCAACATTCCGAACACACGAATCCAAATAAAGTTCCCTTCAAGACAGTCATCATTCATTAGACTCTATAACTAAATATCTGTGTCACTTTCCTTATGCCAAATCAGTGGTGGAACTAAACTTTTCGCAATTACCTTTAGATTTTTGAAGTATTTCCTGACTTCAAATCTTCATTCTTTTGTGGTAATCCTGATCTTTTGTAATAGTAATATCATTTGAACCCAAGATGAGGAATAAAGCGCACAGTCAAAGTATCACTATTTTTCTTTCATCAAAAATACCATAGAGTTGCTTCCATCCCAGACCATGGCCTTCCGGTTGGGATAAGAAGGTGAGCCAACAAAGACCCCAGGAAAGTGAAGCTGCTTTCCTTGAGTGATCCACAAACTGGCTCTGAGAGCAACCCCACAAGCCAAGTTCTCACCGGGAGTCCCTCACTGAGATAAACCTGTCACCTCCTCCTGTGGCAGACTGGACGCGCCACATTCATTTCACATGCCAGTTCCATTATTTAAAAATATCGTCAGAAGCTTTGTTTGAGTATAAAATAGACCCATTTTCTATGCTTGCAGGTCCTTAACCTGCAAGGGGCAAAGTGAGGGGAAGAAGAGAACTAATGTTTATGCAAAGCCCACAATGTGCCAGGCAATAAGCATCACAATTGTAAAGGGTAGGTTGCTCTCCCCAATCTATAGATAAGGAAACGTGCTCAGAGAGGAAGGAAACTTGTGTGGAGGTCACACAGCTAGTCAGTGGCGGAGATGAGCCCTGGGTCTTCAGACTATTTGACCCCAAAGCTACTATTGCCCCTGCCACGGCACAACACACAGCTCGACAGCTCATCGACAATGGGCACAAGGTACAAAACTCTTCCTGAAAAGGAGGAAGGACAATTATTGAGGTACCATGTAGACAGTTACGTGAGTTCTTTAAGTTGGAATGACTCCAGTTCTCTTCTCTCAGACAATTGCGCTATGTTTCCATCAACAGGTAAAACTTAGGAAATGCTAGGTGAAATAAAGTGTGGGCGACAGATGTCAGCACCTCCCGAAGGTACACAACAGGAACACAATCAGGGTCACTCCTGGAAGGTGTGGGCAAAATAAACTTGCATGCGAAGAGCACCTACCATGTGATGGGGCCTGGGTTCTGCGTTTTGTAGCAATAGGGATGGAGGTTAAGAAAGAGAGCCTTTCAGTCTTTGAGCCCTGGAGCTAAACCTAACTTTGAAAACCCAGTGCTGATGCATATACAGCTTTCTGACATTCGACAAATCACGTAATCACTCAATCTCAATTTCTGTACACCAGGAACAGTACTATCCACAGTGAATATGAGTTAAAGAGAAAACGCGCATAGGGCTTAGCAGAACCTTTGGTGTGAATTAATGCTCAGAAAATGTAACTCTTACTAGTCACTTTCACAAATGTTATTCCACTTAATTCTCATAATTACTGTGCTGAAATTCTATGAATGAGGATGCCGAAGTTATGAAAGTTCAAGAAACTTGACCAAGGTCACAGCATGACAAATAGTGGTACACAGTCTCGTAACAAGTCCTTGTCCTTTATATAGTTCTCTGCTACCTGAGGAGGGTCTGTTAGAACTTTCGACTTAAAAAATGTCCAAACCTGCCGTGAATTTTCACGAGTTTATTTGAGCCAAACTGATGCCCTTTGCCAGGGAGCCAGATCTCAAGTGCTCCAGAGAGTAACAGTTTGCAGTTCCTTTTATGCACTTGAGATTAAAGAGAGGCTGTAGGGAAGGTTGCATGAAGGTAGGAGAAAGCAGGGTAGGGACTGGACTACAGGGTAGTTAAGGCCCTGTGCTCTCTCGAGGGTGGTCCACTTTAGAAGGAGGGGTCTGAAAAGCGGCCGTTTCAAAGGTGTGTCAACCTGGATGCACAGAAACACCGGGCAGGGCTCACTTATGGCAACAGTAAGTCTTTTAGTAAAGCAGTTACAGGCCTGGGGCGTGACCACTATGTCCTGCTCCCTGAGGAATTTATGCTCAGATCACTCTGTGAGGCTGCTTTCCATAGAACCCCTTTTTCATCCACACAATTGACTGTGTTGAATACTTTACTTAGGGCAATTTAAGAAAAGTAAAAATTTTCTTAGGCTCACACTTTCACATCAAAATGAAAATACCCTTATTGAATTCCATGAAAAACAACTTAAATGACTTTATTTATTGAATTATTATTTATATTTTTCTAAAAGTCATTTGATCATTGACATTTTTCTTGATATCAATGAGGAAATTGGCATTGCCTTTTAGCTAGTAAGACATGAATATATTAAGAAATAGCTAAATAAGGGATGTTACATATTAAGAAATAGCTAAATAAGGGATGTTACATCAGGCCTATCTTGTGAAGCTGGGGACCACATGCCACCCAGGGGCCATTTGAAGGGGTCAGAGTGAACACTGGGCAACTTGAACTTCACCACAAAACATGTATTAAAATGGTGAAACTAGCGCTCTACAGGCAGATTATATTCATCTAACAAATATTTACTTAGCACAAGGCAGACATGCCTGCTGCTCCCATGGAGCTTCCAAGCAAATGAACTCATTTCAGAGCATCAACCGCTGTAAAGACAAATACCTTGTGCTTTAGGGATTTGATCTATTTCAGAGCATTCAGGGGTCATGTGCTATGAATCCATGATTTTCTAAGGTTACTGCACAGTGAGGAGGCGAAGGAAGCAATCCGGGTCAGGGGGGAGACTGGGGGAGAAGGGAACGGGGCTTTACGCTGCAGACTTCAAGTCCAAGCTCCCAGCACTACTTGCTCACTTTAGACATTGATGTAGAAGCGGCACTGGGGAAATCTATCCCTCAGGATGCATCGATTGGTTACTCTTATATTAAACAATCTATACACAGTTATACAGAAAGTCTTCTGAAAGCACCGGAGAGATTTTAAATTATAGAATAGTCATAAAGATAAATACTGACTTATCCGCATGTCACCTGAAGAAAAGCAACACGAATTGAGGAGTGATTAGAATCAACCAAGTGCTGGAACCATGGAGGGGATGGCATTGTTGACGCCATGCAGGTCACTGCCTCTCTGGGCACGAGGGCTAGAGCACTCTGGCCTCGGAGGGACAGGGGACCTGAGTTCAAAATCTAGCTCCACCGCTCTTCCTACACTTGTACCTATGTATAGTTTATTCCATCCTTGGGAGACTCAGTTACCTTTTTCCTCACATGAGAAGAATAATAAAGTACTAATTTGATTAAGAGGGTTAAATGAGTTCACGCATTAAAACTCAGGACGTTACCTACCACATAATAAACATTCAATAAATGCAACCTATATTATTTGGTTTCAAGGAAATTTGAATGTTGGGGAAACTGGATGTTTTCTAGAGATATTTGTATCTATTTGTATTGGTTGTTTTATCTCATAATGCACTGTATTCACGGAGCTCAGTGTTTAGAGAAGTAGAGGGTGTCTGGAGAGCAGCTGTGGGACACAGAAAAGCATGAAGGCAAATTCGGAAGCCTCAAAACTGTTAGCAGTGAGTTTACATGGCTGCAATTCCCGCCTGGCCCTCACAGCTGAGTGCGGTCGCACTGCTCCAGTGGGCCCCAGTGGCCCAGGAGGATTAAGCCTTCCAGCTGACTGTTCCCAGCCCTCACTCCCCTCAGACCTGCAACGCTGCCTCCCAGTTCTGTACAACACTCCTCTCCATCCCTAAAAAAAAGCAACCAAAATCATTAGTTCTTCCTCACACCGTAACTATAGCCCCTGCCTCTTCTTTACGCCTTTGCTACTATGCTGGAACCAGACCCTCTCAGTTACTCAAGGAATCTACTCCTGAAACGACTTCTTTCACTCTCGAGTCCCCGGTTTCCCACTCTTTGGGATCATCCCCATCCCCAAAGTCCACTTGGTGGTAGTCGCATCACCAGGAAATCCCCTGGAGCCTATTTTCCAGGTGCTGCCCCCCCCCCCTCTGCTCTTCCTTAGCCCTCCAGTCAAATGACTCCCAAGTCCAAGGAATGACCTTCTCTTGCCCAATGCATAGTTTATCTTGCTGGGGCCTCTCGCTTGCACTTGACCCAGTTGAGCACTCTCTCTCCTTTTTAATACTTGCTTCACTTTACTTCCCTCGCCTGGGTCACCCTGCCCCACACCGCTCCACACTCACTAGACTCACTTTCACCTCTGCAAATGTCCCTTGCCACTGCTGGTGTCAGTGCATGGCTGGTCCCCTCGCCTTTTTCAGGGTCTCTTCAAGTACCACCTCCAGAGAAAGGTCTTCCCTGTACTTTCTTTAGATGAGCCATCACCACCCACCCCAAGAGCGTCTGTATCTGCTAACTCTGACTTTTTTCACTGCCTGAAATACTATATGTTTTCTGGTTTTATTTGTTTGCACATTTATCAGGTAGCTCATCCAGTGATAATGTAAACTCCTTAACAGCAAAGACTTCGCTTATTTGATTCTCTGCTCTTGGCCCAGGTTTTGAAAATTTCTGATATATAGCAGACACTCAATAAATATTTGCTACCTAATGAATGTCCCTGAAACCACTCTCCAATTCTTCCTGAGAACTCTTAAACCTAACGCCTATCCACCATAGACAAACATCTCCACTGTTAAATTCCCCTTCTGATACATGACTGAACTTCCTCTCTTGTCACTGATTGAAAGAGTTTATTTCCTAACAGACCCACTCCCTATTTCCACTGTGGTTCATGGACCAAGTTTGTCCTCCTTCTCTGTAACGAGCTAGCACATCTCTGCATCTGTGTGTGTGCAAGTCCACATGTGCTGCAGGCCCCGAAGGAGTAACTGTTCCAAGGACTTGAGTTCTTAAAACAAAAAAAAAGTCCCTCACTTAAAAAAAAACACATAATTGCTTTCTCTCCTGAGATATTTTTACATTGTGTCCTTAGAGGAGGGATTGCAGCTGATGGCCCAGTTCAGGGCAGAGGCCCACAGACAGACAGTCTGGCTCCAATTTATGCTCCGTGCTAGCATGGCTGATAGGGTTAGTATTTAGATACAGAGAAGTGTCTTACTTGAACCTGACTTGGCTATGAGCTGGTAACATCCAGCTTAGAATCACACATTTAAACGCCAAGACTTACTCATTTTTTTCATCTTCTCTCTCTCTCACACACACACATGCATGCACAGCCCCCTCCAAATGTCTTGGGAGTAGTTTCAGTATTTTAATAGCACAGTGCACGGAGTAAGTTGGCAGAAGTTCAGATCGCCCCGCATCAAACTCTGCTGCAGACACTTTGGACCTACTGGAACTGTCACATAATGTAAAATATGCATCGGAGCTTCCCCAGAACCCTACCAGTGCCCTTATTACCCCTGCTTTTCCTCTGTCCAACTTTTCACTATCACTTTATTTCAGACCCTAAACTCAACACTCCCTACAGGTAAACTGGAAAAAAAGGGCAGTAATTCTTGATTCATCAGGTGCCCATAATTCTACAAACATCTAAT
The DNA here is from genome assembly GCA_007922815.1 of Macrotus californicus. Classification (NCBI taxonomy): domain Eukaryota; kingdom Metazoa; phylum Chordata; class Mammalia; order Chiroptera; family Phyllostomidae; genus Macrotus; species Macrotus californicus. The sequence goes on along the minus strand of VMDR010013208.1, from coordinate 12,471 downwards.
GAAAATGAGCAAACATCTCTGTATAAAACTTGGATTCAATCCAGAATTATATTTAACTCTCAAATGCCTGATAAAACCATGGAACTGAAGGCGCCGGCAGCTCCTTCGCAGAGTCTGGCCAGGCAGAGGGGGCCCAGCATCGCAGAGACCTTGCTAAGGCCATTCCCTCCCAATCCCTGGTCACCTTAGTGGATTCTTACCTCTGTAGGTCCTAGCTGGAAAACGGTGATACAGTAATCGGCTTGCTTAGAATCAACTGTCCCAGTGACTTAGTGAGATGGGGTAGAGGGAGGAAGGAAGGAAAATCAGACATTTGAAAGCAAGCCCTCCCTAGGCATTCTCTGAGGAGCCAGATCACCACCGCTTGCAGGCATGGTTTTCCTTGGCCTGCAGCGTGACTGCCCAGCCGGTCCCTGCCAAGCCTTTGGCATGGCAGACAAAACACCTCCCTTTCAAATAAGCCTTGCTCTTTGGAAACCTTAAGTGCAGCTAGTTCACACTCTGGCAAACCTCAAACCTAAACTTTCCCAGTTCACAAGTGACATTTTGCCAAAGTGCTTACGAAGTCCCGGCTCGAGCAGAGTGTGTGAGGTGGACTCGCTGCAGTTTGACAGACAAAGGACAGCCCCTTCCAGGGCCGCAGGGTTGCATTCCAGGGCAGTGCTCGAATACTGTTTCACCGTCTCATGCCCTGTGCTTGCTTGTTAGAGAATTCTTGTCAGTTTTCTACAAATTATATGTGTTTGCATGCTTATCAGATGCACAAAATGCATTTTTCATGGACTTTCCTATCACTGATGGGGTAGCATAGAAAGTGATGGACTTCAGAAGCATGGAATCGATGCAAGTAACAATCAAAGAGGAACAGTATGTTTTCTTCCTTACCCCTCAATCTGATCTGTAAATGGAAAGAATGTGAGGCATGAACATATGAAAGTCAATAATTTTATTTAAAACTTAAAAAAAGACAAACTGGCAAATCTTAGGGTATGTATTTAACCCACCTAGTCTCAAGAAGGCAAACCTTTTAAATAAGACATTCTGCACCCCCGTCTGAAATATCTTTAGGGCAGCAATCATCAGAAACATACGGAGTAGTGTGGGGCTCAGTTTTATTGTCTAGCGTCAGTCGACATTCCTCAAAAGCATAGAGCGTCACTAATGGAATTATATGTTTTCATGCTATAATTACATTTGATTTTTCCTGATATTTTTGTAGACATTTTGTTCATGACTAGACAGAATATTTACAAGCTTCCTATGTCCTCAGCCTATCCAATCCCCACCCCCAAAGAGAGAGAAAGAGGAATTATTTCACAGGAAAAAGACAAATGTAAATTTTAAAAGATTTTATTCAACCTTTAAAGATTCTCTTTCAACAACAACAAAAGCATGAACAACAGAAAGAAGTAAGGAAAAACAATTTTATACTTAAAGGTATAAAGAGCTCTCTCTGAATTCTGAAAGTCCTTCACACAAAACTGATGCTTCGTATTTCTGTTCCTGTTCTTGAGGGACTGTGTGTTGGAGAAAAGGGGATTGATCTGATCTTTGGGTATGTTGCTCCGAATGACCCTGTCACTGGTAGACGCGTGAACCACTCAGTACAGTCAAAGTAGCAGCCTCTTTCCAGATGCACACGAGACCAGGAGGCCATCAAGCATGGGAACAATGAGCCATGGTTTCTGAGAAGGCAGAATTAAAGCTGTGAAATCCACAGGAGTCTCTGAGGAAGAAGAGATGTAACGATTAGAAAATTATGTTGGCACCTAACATATTATTATCGTTCTATCTTTCTCCCATGTCAAGTCTTAGCTTTGCTCAACACACCTCTGTGACCTCTTTCTTTTCTGAGCTCAGCACTCAGTTCCTGTCCTCTAGATTTCAGTCACTACAGAATATGAGGTGACATTCACTTTAAACATGTTTCCATGCTAGGGTGTCCTCCTGAAAGCCTTATGGAAGGAAGTACAGGGAGAAACTTGGGTCGCTGCAGCACAGATGTGCAGTGAGGAGGAGCTTCTGCTTGCTAAGTGGAATGAGTTTGGGGTGCCTATGGATACTGCTGGGCCTTCCCTGGGTTGCACGTTCTTATCATAAATTCATGTCACGTAAGCACTACACTTTCCAAGTTCTAATATATTTCTTGAAATGCCATTTATTAGAACATTGAAAACACAAGTTCGGTACTCTCTCCTTAAATCCTTACAGTCTGGCTCCTGGCCCAGCCACTCAACCCAAATCACCTTCTGAGGTCTTCCAGAATAACCTGAGGTCAGCCAAAACCAATAGTACCCTTCTAGAACTGTCAGCTTTATTCAAAACCATATTCTCCATGCTAACATTAGGCTCATTCTGGTCTCAAATTCTAAGGATTTTTTCCTTCTAGGGTTCCTATTTTCTGTGTCTTCAGGGTCACACCTGCAGGAGTTAGCTCTCTTTAGAGGTCATTCCAACGCCGATCATTGTAAACACGATGTTTGAGCATGAATTCCTTCCCAGCCCAGCCTTAAACTCTCCTCACTTCTACGTCTTACACCTCTCCTTGCCGGGCTTTCCGCTGCAGTTGCCATGGTAGAGCACCACCTCTGGTCTTGATTCTCATCCTCTTGCTCCCACATAGTATAAGTCACTTTGACTCCCATACTAAACCCCTTACTTCCATTAAACTTGTAAGTGTGTATATTGTCTACTTAGGTTACACTCATTTAATGGTGTCCCTCTCGTTATCCTTGACTCTTCTCTCTTCATCTTTGAGCAAATGCAGGTTAGACCAAACTAAATGCAGGTGAGTGCTGCCTGCTGATCGTACTCCAGGGGCAGTTTCACTGAGCTCCGTCCGCTCTTCTTATTCCAACACCACATGATACTGTTGGCTCCAGTCCTGCAAACACCCAAGAGAACTATCTCCCAATCCCAATTCTTATTTGTCATCATTCTCAAAGGACATCGTTTCTTCTTTTTAAGATGTCTGTTCCATTCTTCAGTATTCCGTCCAATGCATTTCTCCAAAGGACTTTCCGTAGAGAGTGTGCAAACTGAGTCCCATGAGCTAGTTTGTTCCCTCCTCCCTCGTGAACGTGTAGCTTCATGTGAAAATGTGCCCTACCGGTCATCCTTATCTGCATACGAATTACTATGAATTCACAGATGTATCAGCATATTTATTATGTCCTAGATAAGCCCTTTGGAAAGGCACCTGTTTAGGTAGCTGGGAAACCTTTTGAATCTTAGGTAAAAAGCCGTACATCTCGCCATCCCCACAACAATATAAACTTAAAATATCTTTTATTTAATCTTTATTGTATTTTTTCCTTTACCATTTAGTCTCTTTACACCTCCCTCCACCCAGCAATCACCACACGGTTGTCTGTGTCCCTGAGTCCTTTTATTATTTAAAATATTTATAATACTAACTGTCTTTACTGAAATTTTACCTCATTGTGTATACATTTTTTTTCAGGATCCCCCTATGGCTGTAACCCTTGGACTCCGAATGGAGGAAATGATTTTTAATCTTGCTGATACACATTTATTTTTTAATGATTTAGAGGTAAGACTTTTAAAGAGTAAGAATAGTTGTATCCAACTATTAAAACTCTTAGATGGTCTCTATAAACCAGATAACCTCAAGAAAACCAAAAGATAGAAATTCAGCTTGAGAACAGTAAAGCTCCTGTGGAGGGGAAACACTGCATATGCAAATATAACCAAAAGCTAAGTCTAGTTAATGAATTATACGTACTTACTGGCACATAATTAGAACAAAAATATCTCAGAAGGTCTCCTTTGCTGTCCGTACCGTGCCCCCCTCTCCACTGCTCCTCGTCCTTCTAATTTCTCGACCACAACCCATTTGCACCTTTGGAAATCGCATGAGCTTTTCCAGGACATACACCAGGCTATCCTTTAGGCTAATCACTGGACAGGAGTCACAGATACTATTCAGGGTACCAGCAGGGGTCGTTGGATTGTGCAGGTAACCTGACACCCCACTTTAGACCACGTGACGGTTCCTCGTTTCCCCCCCTTCCAGATGAGACAGTGCCGGAGCTCTTTCCATCACAAGGCTGACCGGTTCAATTGCATTTGTTTTCTCTCTCTCTCTTTTTTTCCTAATTTCTCTTTCCATTTCCAACCTGAAATGAAGAGAAAGTAAAACTACAACCAAATGGAAGGACCCAAGAAAAGAAAGCTTCAGGATAGCTTAATAGGTACTGGAATAAGGTACATGATCTGGGTGCTAATGACCTGAGTCACTAGACAATGAAGTTTGAAGCAACCCAGCAGCTCAGGCTCGAGGCAGGCATACTTCCCAGTCAGGTGCCACCGTGCTGAAAGAGATTTCCCTTTCTCTTTTTAGATGTCCTGTTTATAATGTATTTTCATCTCATGGTTGCACAGTGGAACAAAAGTGTTCATGTATAATATTTTGAAGAGATTTTTATTACTGAACCCTTACCTGATGCTCAACATTTTATGTCGGATTTTCCACTAATTCACTAAGAACCTTTTGAAATCAGTGTTCACCACATTATTTTGGAGCAGCAGAACTGTTGGGTTCATAAGCAGAAAAGTCGTGTGTAAGGTCACCTGTGAGCTAAGTGGAAGCAGTGGGACGTGAAACTCTGGAGTCTGCCTCATTTCTGCCCCCACGCCATGCCGAAATTCACGGAAGTGCATGCAAAAGAAATGCTGAGTTAGTCCTCAGTGAGTTGGGGTCTTTTTTTGATTGACAATGTCCTAAATCCAATTTTAGTTAGAGCTGAGACATAAGAGCAAACATTGTGTTGTTCAGTATACCTCCTCAATGTGTGTGCTAGAGATCTGTGTCATCGCCTTGTGCTGTTTTTCCCTTCAGTGAGTCACTATTGTCACTGGCTAATAAGGTCACTGTCTGTCTAAAGAGGTTTTATTTTTTTCTTTAACAGACATGTGAAAGATTAGTACTTCTAGGCAAGTGTTCCAGTTTCATAATAAGAAATAATTATCACCTCTCTAAAACCTGACTTAAAGTAATCTTGCGCTGATCCTCGTCTAGTGTACAGAGTGATTTTTCATATACACAATAATAGGAAGCACATCTTAACCTGTTTGGAACCCGATTTTTTCATATAGAGTGATAACTTCTTAGTTTTTTCTGTTGGTTAAAATGGACTAGCCTCATTCTAAAGAGAATTCTAAGATTATTAGTCCTTTTAAACCTGTAAAAGACACAAAAAGGAAGTTTTATGTGGCTTTATCCAAATTTTATGGTTTTTATTTCATTTTATTAATTATTCTTTACTAGAAGTAAACGGAATAAATGACCTATTCGCTGTTTTACTGGCACATTGGAAGACAGATGGAATAGATTTGCCACCCAACTTTTGACAGAAGTCTGAAGTGCAAACGTGCAAGTAGCATATGATGAATTTGCAAATACCTTCAAGTCTGACGTGCACATTTGCATACCAGAGACAGGTGCTTAGCTGTGGTGCTTCTGGCATTTTAATTTGGGGTTAGATACTATACAAAATATACTTTTAAAATACCTGGCGGGATCTTTGGTAGAAATATTAACTGAGAAAACATCGGTATTGACTTTCTTTCCTTGACTATAGCTTTTGAGTTATGTTTTAGAATGTGGTAAAATTTTATTTGACTCAAACACTAAAACTTAGTATGCAACTTTACTGCACTTAATAAAAAGAAATAATTGGGTCTCTTGCATATAAATTGACCGACTCCTCATACATGCCCATATACACGCATGCCACACATCCACATGTACATTCAGATGAACTGCCCCAGGAGACTCAAAAGTTTACTACTGACTTACAGTGAGATAAATACTAAAGCTTAATAAAATCTAAACAATAGCTTTCAAGGTCATTCAATACAGTTATGTATACACTATCCTTCCGCATCGGATTTTGAAAGCCAACTTTACTTTCACCCAATTTTTGTTTTAGTGAACCTCCTCTAAGCAAAGGTTGTCCTGGGCTTCATAACCGATATTAAACTGTCTTTGTTTTTGACGAAGAGAATTCCTCAAGAGAGTAACTGCATCATTAGCCTATCATGGTTTTTTTCCTTGTGTATTTAATCTCTCAAGGTTTCTTTTCTTAACCTAAAAATCTAATTTAAGCCTGAAATCCTTCAATAGATACTGCAACATATGTAGTAGCAGCTGCCTTCACATAATTCCTTAGAAGATACCAATTTAAATCCCCCTTATAGACTCTTGACTACTTCCTGCCCAACTGCGGGGGCACTGCTCCCCGTAGAAGGGAGGGCTCTGTTTCAATAAGATGTTTTTTCAGTTAAAATAACTTCCAGAAAAGAAGGCACCAGGGAGTTCTGACTCCAAAAGTGAGAGAAGACTGCTGTGGACGATAATTGATAAAGATCAGCAACAACGCTGCGGTCGCCTTATAAAACAAAATTAAAGAATTTCAGATTAGTACCGGAGTTATCCCAAACGTTTGAGTTCTTACACCCACGTTGGTTAAAGCCAAAGCATTGCACTGTGTTTAACGCTTCAGGTTGGGTCAAAATGATTCCTGTGGAGTTCCTCTAAATGAAAACTAATTGAAGAACAATTATTTAGATTTTTCTAAAAAGTGTAAGTGATTGAAGTTCAGGTTTCTTTCACTGGACTGTAGTTCTCGGGCAAGAGTCCAGAATCAACAAGCATAGCTAACTAGGCATAAATTTAAAGAGAAGTTCCATTTGGAAAAACCTCAAACATAACTTCAAATATGAAGCTCATGGCCCAATAAGTTTGATATACTGATGTCCTCAAGAGTAAAAAAAAATAAGTTTGGGGGCAAAATGTATAAATTAATCATGTGAGTTAATATTCAAAATGTCAGAGGAATTTCTCTAAAAATTCAGATGAGAGGATATTAAATAAACTTCTAATTACCAGGGTAGGTCATAAAAGTTTTCTCTAAACTTTTTTTGGATATTATTAGTTTGTTTAAAAGAGAGACGTGGAAATTATTTGCCTGATGAAAACTTTTAGAACTGAGGTAGAAATGAGCAGCTTCACGTGATGCCATTTCAATGGTGATTTAATTCAGTCTTCATACTTACGGAGAGTGTCACCATCTCTAAGTAAGAAATAACCCTTGTCATCTAGAACCACTTTGCTGCCTCCATATTTTGGGAGAAGAAATTTATTTCCAACTTTCATGCTAACTGCTTAAATCTCTTCACTCCTTCCTTTACAGCCCAAGCAGCTACTACTGTTGCTTGCAGCACTTTTCCCTGAGACTTTTCTGGAAGCACAATGCTCCTTTAGTTAAAGTTTGGGCTGCATTCCTTCCAAAGAACAGTCAGTCAAAAGGGGGAGGGAGCTTTCTAAATGCCTGCCTGCCCCATGCCCGCGGGCCCGGCTCTTCTTACCCGTTCTCTTACCCTCCCCTCCACTCCTGCTATAAGTGTCTTCTCACCGTTCTTACCGTCTAGAATGCTTTCTTATATCACCATAGCTTTGTGTTAGAAAATTTGAATGACTGTGGTCATTCTGTCAAGGACTATAATTTGTCTAAACTTCTGCAATTTGTACAACAAAGAATTGTTGAGTGATCACTCTGTGACAGATGGCGCCTTCAGTGGAGGAGGGGCATGTGTAGCCTGGTGACCCAAATACCCCCCCTCAGGGAGCTTCCAGCTGTATTAGCTTTGCTGGTCCCTTTCCTACCTGTGAATATAGATAGAGATTTATTCAAAATGTTCCAAACCCACAATTTATGTAAATCACATGAGCCTTTAAAATTAATGCACCTGTGTTTTCAACTTACGTACTAAAATTGTGTTGGTTGGGCTAGTCGTTAAGGTGTTTATATTTTAATAAGTTTTTTAAAAGATTTTATTATTTATTTTTTAGAGAGAGGGTGAAGGAGGGAGAAACAGAGAGAGACAAACATCAGTGTGTGGTTGCTTTCCTTGTGCCCCCTACTGGGGACCCAGCCTGCAACCCAGACATGCGCCCCGACTGGGAATCAAACCAGCAACCCCCTGGTTCACAGGCCAGTGTCCAGTCCACTGAGCCACACCAGCCAGGGCAGGTGTTTATATTTTAAAAGAAGCTAGTGTGAAAAGCTGGAGATGAGATATTAAATATTTCACTACCAGATATTTTCAGGTCCTACAATGAGTATAAATAGTAGATGGAAAGCCTTTTCTTTTTAGGATGGCACCCTATTTTCAAAGTTTATAATTTTTTAATTGGCTTTGAATGGTAAGCGCTACGCATGCAGTCAGAATCTGAGACAATGACTGAAATAATCTGAGGGAGAAAGAGGAAGCCCAAAAGGCTAAAACATATTTAATCTGAGGTCAGTAAGTACTCGGTATTTCAATGCCTTAGCCAGATTTCACCCTTAGGTCGTGTATAATAGTAAAGAAGAACTGAGTTCTTACACAGAAAAGTTACCGTTTCGTTTCTTCTGAGCACACTGCAAGTTACATCAGATCCATAGTTGAGTATCCATCCCTGAGTTATTTTCCTCTGAGTTTGTAGCACATTGGACGTGGTAAATCTTCATTATTCCCCTTTTACTTTTAAGTATTTTATTTTTAGTTCAAAGATTTTAAAACTTGAACAAGAGAGAAAAAGATAACATCGGCATCTGTGGTTATTAGCTTTTTTTTTTCCTGCTAAAACACCAGGACTTAAAATAACACCAGCACCGTTCCTTCGTGACCTCTCTGGCCCCACGCAATGCAGGAAGCCATAGAAATCTCACAGAGCACCATGGTCATCAAGCCCCTCAGCAAATAATAAAGAATAGCAACCACCTGAGGGGCTCAGACCAAACAATTCTGTGTATCCTCAATCAGCCTTGCTTTAGCTCTGCAGTATACACAACAGAAGTGAGGCTGAAAGGGAACACCAGTATTATTATAAAGATTCAAAAGAGCATTTCTTATCAATAATCTTAAAACTAAAACTATTTTTTAAATTGCTCTAAAGAAACCCACATGTCATATGTTTTCCGGCCCCTTTTTATGGCACGCTTCTCGATTGAGGTTTTACAGAGTAGAAATGGTGCCCTTTCTCAGCAAGGGATGATGGCATATGTGGGTAAATGCTGCCCTCTGCTGGCCATAGCCTGATAATAATGGAAAGGCGGCAAAACCTTCAAAGACGGTAACAGGCATCATTTGAAAAACATGACTTTTCTAATGTCTTTAACAGGAGTGTGATCAAGTTCATATAGATGATGTTTCCTCTGATGATAATGGGCAGGACCTAAGGTAAGCCATGCCTTTTAGTATGCTCTTTCCTACAGAAATTCAACTATGGAGTTTTGCACATGTAATTATTTCTTTTATCTCTTTTTAATGTATTTTGGGTGTTGCAGTACCTACAGTTTTGCAACTGATGGCTTCCATGCAGCTGCAAGTAGTGCAAACCTTTGTTTGCCAACAGGTGTAAGAGGAGGGGTGGACTGGATGAGGAAGTTGGCTTTTCGTTACAGAAGAGTAAAAGAATTATACAACACCTACAAGAACAATGTCGGAGGTATGTGTGGCTTTTTGAATCGAATAAAGGCACTAGAGATAGAGGTAGCACTTGAACTGTCCTACTGTGAAGTAAATTATCAGGAGCTCATGCTGACCTACATTGATCCAGAAGCTTGAGTTTAATCTTGCAGTGAGTGGGGAGAATATGACTGCCACATAGAGTGTGCAGCTTTGTCAAACGCATGGGGAATTTACTATTCCCAGACATTTGCTTAAGATTAACAGGGCCTGTAGTTTACCTTCTTCAGCTGGGACGCTAGCAGGGAAAGCCCACAGAGCAGCTGCGCAGGCAGTGGGAACACCTGCGCAGACAAGCGCTCAAGTCTTGGAAACAGCTGTTAGCAACCATTACGTTTCTGGGATCCTACCGGAAATAAATATAAACAATGCTTTTTGTCATTTCAAAGGCTTCAAGCAGTCTATTTTATTCTTTTAAAATTTCATGTTAGCTGACAGTATATCTTTTCCATGTATGATGTGAACTATGATTATCACAGAATTTAAAGTTCAAATACTTTCTAGGCATTATCTCAGTCCTTTTACACTCACTGATACCTTACAGGTGACAGCAAAACCTGGGACATTAGAACTAAGATCCAGAATGTGTTTTTGATCTAATAAACCTTGATGACCTCTTATTATTAGGATCAATTTTAGGTCAAGATCCTAAGGTTAGCCATGAGGTCACACATGAGTTTTCTCCCAGGTATTCATTTTGAAAAATGCAAAAAAAAAAAAAAAGGAACGAGGAGCATAAACCAAAATCAAAATTAAATGATACAGCTAAATACACTTGTGCATACTATACGTACATACCCGTATATCCACATGCATGTCATAGAATACAGTACAGGAAATAAAATGTGTGTCTACAGTATCTACATTAGACACACCCATACTCCTCAGGAAGGCAGGGCTGTGTGTCCATTCACCTTGTCCCCAGTGCCTTGCTAGCCTTGAGGTACATAACAGATGCTCAACAGATACTCAGTAACTGCAAGAGAAGAAAAAAACGTAGAACTGTAGACAATAATAATGTTAGAACTGAAGGGAGCCTACATGTGGAAACCCTTCATTTCCACATGAGAACTAGGCCCCTGCAGGCTGCTGAGACTTGTCCCGGGTTCTAGGGAGACACCTCATGTTTCCTAATTCATTCTAATGCTCTGTACAAAACGCTTTTGTAAAAATAGAGTAAGTAGGTATCATTACATTTAAAATCAATTGTGGGCAATGCATTTAACTTTAAAATAAATATCCTTTTGGAAAATCTGAACTTTTAACATACAGGTATGTGATTATTTCCTTTTTGAAGAGTTTTACTAAATTATTTCAAAGGTAACAAGATTACTAATAAATAACCTTGTATCTTAAAAAGTTTAAACAGTAACCCGAGAGTCCCTTTGCTGTGACACATTAGCATCTCTATATTGGGATAAGGACAAGAGAAATTCACTAGAACCTAGAAACTTTGATTATTAAAACTTACCCACCTGTATATATGTTTCCAGTACTCTGAAATGCAATTGAAATAAGGAACGTTCTTTTGAAATGGATTTGCATATCTTGTTTTACCCTAAGAAGAAGGGCTTACATAAAAAAATTAGGATGCCTATTTCTTCTCTTATCATAACTTCCACATGGTCTCTAACCGTTGTCTAAACTGTGTCCTCCACTTCAGGATTTTCAACACAGTTCTTAACTTCTTATAAAACAAAGTGTTTATTCTGGCTTTAATACCAATGTTAGAAACATTCTGTGAGCTACCTATGATAATGCCTTTATTACGGTTTCAAAGTGGTAATGACTGTGATTATTAAGACGCTAAACCTGTTCAGACAGCCGCACTATTTGAGGTACTGTCACCCTTCTGTGAGGCTGGCCGCCCCCAAGTTCCCTCCACAGCACAACCTGGACAGGGGCCCAGGCACCGGAGCAGTCAGAGCAACTCAGAAGATAGCATCCCCTGGGCCACGCTCTGGGTTCAGTGAGGGCAGACGCTGACCCCCATTTTCAGTCACAGCCCAGTACCTGACATCTAGAAGTGGCGCAGTACCTATTTGAGGACTGAATAAATGGACAATCAATTCTGAAATGAAGGATCAGTGTGATTTAAGTCAGTGTCTCTCTCCATTCCTGACACAAGCTCGAATAAAAACAGCCTGTACCAGACAGGAGGGAGGCGAACCAGGTGTCCTCAAAAAACAGTTCCCTCTTGACTCTGCCTTGCTTTCAATGTTGCAGGGCTCCTTGGCCCGGCCAAGAGAGACGCGTGGCTGCAGTTAAGGGCAGAGATCGAGGGCCTGACAGACTCCTGGCTGACAAATGCACTCAAGTCTCTATCAATCATTAGTACTAGGTAAGTGATATTGTTGCCTTTTCCGCATTTATTGTATTGAAGATAGAGTCCTAATAGCACAGCATATATGAAAATGTTTTAATTCCTAGACTATTTTAGTATCTAAAGGGACCTAACAGTTCTTTGAGTCCCATGATTTCGGTGTGTGGGAGCTTTGGGGGGGAAGGCTGGGGGCTGTCGCTTCTCAGGGTATCCTATCTCTCTACCCTTCTCTTCTCATATCCACAAATCATCCCCACGGGAAGAGCCTGTGACTTCTAATAAAAGAGGAACCACTGTTGGTGATGAAGTACAGGAGATGATGGCACGAACAGAACAATGCTGTGTACGCAGAGAGTGGGCATTTCAAGTCTTTGTGTCATAGATGACATGTGTGCCTTAAATGCATCAGAAAAGGAAGAGAAAAATCTTGAGACATTGTAACCTTTGTGTTTTCTGAACTAAACAGTGAAGTGCTCACTTGTTAGTCTCAGTAATGTAATTGAATAGACTTTTAACTACTATAGCACTACTACATGTGCTATAAATGCTCATCAATAAAATAATATAAATCTGGACAGACATAGCTAGTAGGGTGGGGATGAATCTTTGTG
>VMDR010013207.1:0-23673 GCA_007922815.1 Macrotus californicus | reverse complement strand
TATATGGTCCTGGCTGGGCTGAGGTTTTTGTCCTTATAGCCCAAGAAGGTGATCTGTAGTCCCCTGTTGAACTTGGAACAGTTAGCTTGTTTTCTTTTTTCTTTTTCTTTTTTTGTTTCTTTTTTCTTTTGTCTTTACTCTTTTTTCCCTTATTTTTTTTCTTCTTTTTAAATTTTCTTTTTATCAAATTTTCTTTTCTTATTTTTTTCTTTTTTTTGTTCTTTTTCTAATTTTTTTTTGTTTAAAAATTTTAGTTAGTATTGTCAACATTGTTAGTATAGTTAGTACTGGTATCATTAGTATAGTTAGCTTTGTTTATTAGCATAGTTAGGAAGCCTAGTTAGCATTGTTACTATTAGTATCAGCATAGTATAGTTGGTATAATTTATTAGCATTAGTAAGCATAGTTAGCATTGTTAGTATTAGTTAGTATAGTTAGTATAGTTAATGTTATTTTCTAATATACTTAGCATTAATAGTTAATATTGTCCACTGGTATAGTTAGCAGGTCACCATGTCTCATGGCTTTGTAGCCGAATCTACTGGTGAGGAGCCCCAGTTTGGCCACTACAAGCTCCTGAACACTATTGGCCAGGGGACCTTTGCCAAGGTGAGGTTGGCCCAGCACATTTTGACTGGGACAGAGGTGGCTGTCAAAGCCATTAATCAGCAGGGCTCCTTCAGGCTTTTCCAAGAATTCCACCGCATGAAGCCTTGAATCACCTGAATATTGTAAAGTTATCCAAGGTGACTGACACCAAGGACACATTATTCCTTGTTATGGAGCACATAAGGAAATGAGACACGTTCTGTTACTTGCAGGGGCATGGCCGCATGCCCGAGAATGAGGCCCGGGCTGTGTTTCGGCAGCTGGCAGCCACTGTGCTTCACTGCCACCAGAGGGCCGTCATCCCCTGGGACCCAAAGCCAGAGAACATGCTTTCTGACACAGAGCTGAGAATCAAACTTGCAGACTTGGGCCTTGGCACTGAGTTTTTGGGCCATGACCTGAGCATGTTGGGTGACAGCCTCGCCTACGCCGCCTCAGGGCTCTTCCTGTGCCAAACCTATGACAGCCACAGGGCCACTCTATGAAGCCTGGGGGTGTTGCTGTTCAAGATGGTCTCTGGGACCCTGCCTTCCATGGGAGAGGACTCCTGGGAGCTATGACAGAGGATACAGAGCAGGCACTGCCATGTCTCCCATTTTTTGTCTTTTGAGTGTGAAAAACTCTTCAAGGAATTAATAACTCTCAACCCCAGGGACAGAAGAACTAACCATGGGACAGAAGGAGGAACTCAGACCTTACACGAGCCACCCAGTGACAACATGGACCCCTGGGTGGCCAAGGTAATGATGAACCTGGAGTTTGAGTGGGACCAGATCCAGGATGTGGATAATATGCAGGAGGTATGACAGAGTGATAGCCACATACCTGATTCTGAGCACCAAAAACCCAAGGAGGAAGGCTGTACCACGGATGTACCGTGTAAACACGGATGACAACACCCAAACTCCTAGGTAATTTAGGTTATTTATTTAACATCACGTACACATCATTTATTATATGCCAGATGCTGCTCTAAGCAGTTTGTAAATATTAAGTGGGAATTAAATGGGAATAATGTAGGTCATGTGTTTAATACAATGGCAGGCATGTAGTTAGTGTGTCATCCTCATCATTATTAATATGTTTTTTTCCTAGAAAAACCCACAAATAGTTCTCTATGGAATTGAGACTATGCTTTAGCAACGATTGCTGTCTCTGATGATCTAAGCACAGTATGCTAATGATCGAAGAGTCTGTTGCAAACTTTTTCTTAGTAAATGTGTAATTTTAAAAGTTTTGCTATATTTTATACTGTGATCTTTATAATGTCCCAGGGACTATTTCAAGGTGAAGATATATGTGAAATACACATAAATCAATGGGAATTTAATTTTATTTTCAAAAATATGTCTACATATACACTTGAGCGTTGCATCAAGAAAGGCTTTTCTATACCCCAACAAATCATGTTATGTCCTATACCGATTGAAGAAAAATTGGGTGAAGTTCAAAATGTAGACACTAGGCGGCACTCTTGTAAGGCAAACTTAGGCTTCCCTACTAAATACAAGTCTGGGTTTTACGGGTAAAGTTGATTCTCTCGTTTAGCAGTAAGATATTCAAGCTGCTAAGCATGCGAAATGGAGAAGAAATGATTTACTCAGATACTCTAAAAGGGATATTACAAGGACCAGTCTTAAAACCCTATGACTGTAGGACTTAGTAGGGCACCATATTTTGTGGGGTGGGCCCAGAAAACACGAAATGGTCAATCAAGCACGTTGGTGGAAGTGGGTGGGCCTCAGTCCTATTCTGAATACTTTGAGATCAGCCCCTATAGGCAGATATGTCTTTCAAGCAGTTTTTCTTGTTTCCAGTTTGTGCTTCCACAGTCAGCTGATGCTGTTTGGAGGGGAAAGATGGAGAAACAGTGGGAGAGAGAGCACCTAGCAATGTAGTTTGGGACTCCTCATTTTCACCTCCACGCACCGCGGCAGCACCCTCTAGCTTCAGAATAATTGACTGCTGTCTGCCGAAGGGGCCCCCTCGGCTCAGACCTGGTCCCTGAAGCTGTGCGTCTCGGGCTCTTGAGGCTGCACGCAGGGGAGAGGCCTTGCTTTCAACTTTCTTTCTCTCCCTCTGCTCTTCCCCCTTGGCTGCTCTTCCCTCTCACTCTCCTGCCTGCCTCTCTCATGCGCCTCAGACCTTGTCTTCCGCAGTCAAAAGGACTAGTCTTTTGTTTGTTTGATTTTTATTAATGGCCATGGAAAAATTGTTACATATTAAAGAGGTGAGGGGGAGAGGGAAGTCTAACTGAAGTAATCAAACTACTCAGTTTTTTTTTTTAACAAGGTTGCTGTACTAGGCCTCATGTAGTAGTTTAGGTATACATATTTTGATATTAAGAAAAAATCTGTCTTGGTGGTTGGTTGGTATTTTCTATCCTATCTTCTCACCTGTCCCACAGCCTGGGCAGTCTGCTGAGGATGCTGGGTCTATTTTTTACCCTCACTGTTTGTTTTCTATCCATCACCCATCCATCCACGCACCCACCCACCTCCCTCACCCTGGCTCCTTTCTCTCAGTTGGTAAATGTGCCTCAGTGTACCTTATGCAATCACTACTCCAGGGGAGTTCTTTTTGAATCCAAGGCAGGATTCCTGACTCTCCCGTTTTAACTCTACACTCTACTTTCTGACCCAGTACTATAGTCCTTTCCTCACCAACTTGATCACCAGGAGACACAGAACACTCATCTTTCCAGAACCAAAATGCAATGCAATACAATACAATACAATAGGAAAATATGTGTGTGAATTGTAAAGAATAATTTCAGAATTTGTAAACTTAGCATTGGAACTCATTGGCCAAATTTCTGCTCTTTTCCAGCTGGAGAGGAGGAAGGGGTGGGGAGCACCTTGCCCCGCCTTCCCTCTCATGTTATCCTGTGCTAGATCTGAGTCTGGGGGGTTTCCATGTTTTCCAGGTAGAAGTGCGACTTGCACGCCAAGACGGATTGCAGCAGGAGGGGGTTGTTTCTGAAATGCGCTGACCACCCTTAGCTCACCGAGCATTAATTGCAAGCTTCCGTGAAGTTTCGCTGCTCTTCAGCTACTAAGCGGAGGTGAACTCAGTTATGTTCAGGTGACAGAAAGGTGTGTCCCAGCTTTGTGCCTAACCTCTGTGTTTTGGTCTCAGCAAGTAACTGCGCCAATTCCCTCCTCAGTCTGAGGAGGTGCTGGCAATTTGGCTGTGCAGCCACAGGTCTTGGTTCAGGCGCTGATTTTGGAAGGCCCTGTGAACCTGCACATATTGAACAAGAGAAAGTTGTCTTCATTTTCACCCATTAACAGGTTAGCTGACCAGAAAAACTTGCTGGCAGAGAACAAGATCCTGGGAAAAATGCACCTTCAGAGACCATGTTCTGATGAGAAGGGGAACACCTTGTGGGCGTGGGATCTTGCTTAGGAAGAAGACAGGCTCAGAAGAGAAGTGGACAAGAGGGTCTGGGTCTTGGAGAGGGTGCCATAAACCCTGACAGCGGGAGGCCCTGGGGTCAGAGACAAACCCTCTGCCGCACAGGTGGCTGGCTGTGTCTCAGAGATGCCCTAGCCTGGTTCTGGTTCCGGTTGTGGCCAGGGCTTGGCCACCCGATTGCTCAGCCTGCAGCACAGGCGTCTGGATTCCCTTCCAGTCTCATGTTCCCCACGAGCCTCAGACTCTCTTTGGTTCCTCCCTTGAATTCCAGCATAGCAGTGCTCTTGCGCGCCTTCGAACGCGCTGTGTACACCACCTGGCAGTTTGGATGCTGCGATAGAGTAGAGGCTGGGCGAAACAGCCACAGGGCCTGCAGAGGTCCCTCCGGTGGCGGTGCCTCTCTCACCGGAGACCCACTGGGCCTCAGCAGGGGCTTTCCACCTGGAGGCACGTCACCTGCCATTCCCTCCAAGGAGCAAAAGCTCCCATCCAACGGGTTATTTTTCTTCGCAATTCTATCTCCCACAGCTGTGGGACTCATTTGGTCCTGGGGCTCTCGACTGGGCAGGACATCTCCCAGGAGGTAAAGGAGAGTTTAATTAGAAAACGATCCTCTTGCCTGCAGTGGCGATTATCATACTTTATCAAGGGGCACAGCCTTGACCCCAGGCTGCTCCCCATTTTCAGTGCTTGGCAGAGAAGCCAGTAATCTAATTCCCATTGCTGATAGTGGCTTCCTGACTGCTCTCCCACGGTTTGAAATGGAAAAGCACCTCTCTCCCCACCCCCACCCCTTTAGCTAAACTTAATGGTTCTGTGAAAAGCCTTTGCACAAGGCTTTAAAACCACTCCGCAGCGCTTCAGGTAAGGTCAGAGAGAGAGAGTTTTTTAGGGAGAGTTTTATTAGCTCAAACTTTGAGGCTTTCGTTGCATTTACCAGGAAACGGGGCCCCAGAAGCACATCCTCTCCCGGTGCCTCTGAGGTCACCGCTATTGAAGTGCGTGGAGCCAAGGCTTAGAATTCCTTCTTCTGAATAAATGTGGTGAGCTGAAGGCTACATATTTTTAAGAGACACAGCTCATTTGTCTAAAGATAAGGATGGGCTGAGCAGGGTAGAGCATAGGGGCTGTGGGTCTGGGGACAGGCAGGCACAGGTCCTGCCTCAATCTTGCTTTTGAGACTTCAGGCCCTGTGCAATGGCTTTGCTATGTTTTTTTTTTTTTGATTATGGACACTGTTGTTGCAAAGAAACTGCCCAGTTGTCTGTTGGCTCAAGCTAAATTCTGCAAACAGCTACTTAAAACCCAGAGAGGCACCCTGTCTGCACCAGAGATGGGAGAGGGTCCCACAAGGCCAGCAGGGCTCCCTGAGGGCTGTCCCCAAGGGGCCCGGAGCCATTTAAGAAAGCTTTCTCTTTCCCTTTGTGCCTCCAAGTGGCACAATCCCAGCCCTGTAACAGGTCTCCATGTACCCCACACCCCACGCAGTCCTGTGTTACCTTAACATACAGTCCTTTCAAAAAGTGAGAAGCTGGGGACCTGTGTGCAGGATATAATTTGTTCTCAGTTTCTTGACGTTCTGGACATCTGGATATCAGGACAAGGCCTTCCATGAAACACTCAGAATTTCTGTTGTCCTGTGTGATACGTAGTTAGGGTCTCCTTTTTCAAGGAAAGGCTTGGCAGTTGTCAAGGTAGCACGTTTTAGAAGGAGAAGCCCCTGGACTAAAAATTTCTAAATATATCTGCTTATCCTTTTCCCTATTATAGAATTTTTCTTTTCGATAAAGGAATTGCTCACGCCAGACATTCTTCTTAAAAATTCTTAACCCTCTGAGATGTATTGTTTTGGCCAAACAGTCTGTTACGTTTTTTTCTGTAAAAGAAAAGACACATTTTTCATTTTCACCAATAACTTTATTGATTTGGATATTTTGAGTATCTTGACTATCTCTCGCTATTGGCTCATAGCGGGCAGAGGCCAGGGGTGCTGCTAAACATTTTCCAATGCATCAGACAGCCCCACAGCAAAGAATCATTTGGCCAAAATGTCAATAGTACCAAGAAACTTCGCAAACCACTTTAGACACATTTGATCAGTCACAGCACCTTTATTATACATCACACAGTCTTTTTTTTGCATTTCAGTTGTATTTTTACCTTTCTTGAAATAAGAAAGCATAATATGCCGAAGATGTTCTGTATTTTCTTTCATCTTCAATGTTGAAATGGCTGCACAAAAACTCACCAATTTTGATAAGCTGATGCGGACTCTGACCAGTGGGGTCTGTGTGTTGTGGCTGTGACGAACAAATTCACATGGACTGCAGAAGTCCTGTGGAGGAAAGGGACGGCAGGGCCACTCTCTGGGATAGAGAGATCGCCTCAACCCTGGCCTGGACAGGCTTTTATTGGCTTTCTAATAGCATACATCAAAGAAGGTTCTCATTCATCATGCTCATTCATCATGCTCAGGTTTGCTTTAGGTGATACTTTTCACAGATAACAAAGGAAAGGGTGTTGCTGATTACTTTTTACAGATAACATTCAAAGAACTAGGAGGGCTTATTCTGAGTCAGGGTCAGTTAGCCAAAGGGTCATAAAACTTTGGGAAACTAACTCATTTCAGGCTTGGACCCTTATCATTTAAATTGAGGACATTCTTAGCAAAGCAGGTTTCACAGGATTTTGTGAATTCTTTCTTAGGCCTGATCATCCCAGGGAACCGCCCTCCAGCATTGTTTCAGGCTTAGGTCAGGTAGGGGAAGTAAAGTGGGCAAGAGATGGGGAGACTTCTCACAGAATGAGGACTCAGGCTATTTCAAAGCCGAGGGTTCATCACCCCTTTTGTCTATAGTCCCCCAAGTCCTTCCCTGAGGGCCCCTTTGTAACAGTGCCTGTCTTAGGCCATCCCTCCCTTGAGGAATCTTACCCGTCATTGGCTAACCAGTCATCCGCCTGGGGCCAAGCAGGGTGAAGTAAAAGGGGTCAGAGGTGGTGCCCCTGCCAGGAAGATAAGCTTTGTCTCTTTAATGGCTTACCATCCCAAGGTCTCTCACTCAGCCTTAGCCATGGGGGGTTACAGCTTCTGAAACCAGGCAGGGTGGTTCCCAACAATAAGTTTTAAAAAAAATGCACACTGATATGACAGCTGTCACCATACAATCTAACAGAACTGTTTCAAATGAAGTTAAGGACAACTAAGCACCACTAGAGCTATTGTACGGAAAAAATGTAATGGGCTTTTTGGCCAACCCAATAAAAGACATGTAGCTATTCTTTAACACTGTAGCCTGAATTAGTTGGGCTAATAACTTTCTAATGGTAGCTAGCTGAGGGCTTGCAGGCAGAGTGGAAAGTTGTAGGTTAGTTGGCATGTGTGTGTGTGTTGGGGGAGTGGGAGAAGATGAGGAGGGTCCTGAGCACCTGGGTAGGGGGATGCATTGCTCAAAGATGATATCATCTTCCTCTGTTGAGGTTTTCTCAGAGCTCTTTTTCTGCAGCATCCTCATAAGCCGTCGTGGTCTTCCTGGATTGAATGCTAGCCTGATTACTGGGTGAAGGAGCCAAGTAAATAGAGAGAGCCCAGTTGGAAGCACTTCACTGCACCTACTCTCGCTTCCTACTTTAAAATGACCTTGGAGCTTAGTAATTGTATTGTCTTCTTCTTTTTCTTTTTTAAATCATCACTCAAGGATATGTTTCTTGATGAGAGAGAGAGAGAGAGAGAGAGAGAGAGAGAGAGGAACATCGATTGGTTGCCTCCGACGAGGGGCTGAACCGGCAGCCTAAGTTTGTGCCCTGACTGAAGACTGAACCCACAAACTTTTGGTGTATGGGATGATGCTCCAACTGACTGAGCCACCCGGCCAGGGCTGTATTTTCTTCTTATGGCTTTTCATCTTTCTTTCTTGTAAATGTATCAGTTGTTTTGTTTGGAGCTTTTTGGGGGAGAAGCAAAAATAAATGTCACATCTCTGAAAGACTAAGTTTTTTCTTGGTCTTTCCCTCGGAGTGGCACCTTACCCCAGGAATCCAGGCTGTGAACAGGCGGTTACTAGCTGGTACCTGCCAGCACCCTGCATGGCCCTATCAGCTGTTAAAATGTTGGTAAACTTTTTATACTTGTTGGAGTTAGCTGCTTCCCTGAAGCTCCTGACAACCCTTCCAGATCCTCCCCTGGAAGCTGCCTTTCCCCACATCTAATAATGAAAGGGTTAACACCTGGTCCCACAGGAGGCCTCTCAGCCTGCCCCAGCTGCCTTGCCATAGAAGCTTTTGCGGAATGGTGTTTTGTGAACCCCCTACCCTTCCCTTGCTAAGCACTATTTTTCAAATGCCAGTCATATCATAATCTAGGGGTCTGCAAATATGGCCTGTGGGGCAAATCTAGCTACCTCCCTCTTTTTGTAAAAAGGTTTTATTGGGCAGAGCCACACCCATCACGCGCAGTGTTATGGCTGCCTTCACGATACAAAGGCAGGATGTAGTCTTTGCAGCTGAGGCTCCATTGCCCACAAAGCCTGAAATATTTTTCATCTGGCCCTTTGCAGAAAAGGCTAACTCATCTCTGTTTATCCACCCCTCGGACTGGCAGCAGGTCTGAGGCATTCATTCGCTTGCTGACCGTTCTGTAGATTTGGCTCCACCACCTGGTCAAGGAGTCTCTTGTTTTCCTGAGTTTGTTACCTCCCATTAGTCAATGAAAAAGGTAATGAAGACCGGGGAGCTGGCAATTGTTTTTTTGCTTTTGAAAAAGATGTCAAAAAACCCTGTGAGTATGTCTGACATTTCAAAGAAAATGGTGGTGGTTCTCTATTTGCATGAAGTTTTATGTGGTTCAGAAAGCCCGTCTGTAATCCATTTGAGTTAAAGTCCCATTTGTCACTGCTGTCAGGATGGTAAAATATATTTGAAACCTTTTTGCTTTAAGGAGAATAGAAGGCATCGCCACACTTGACATTGAGCTGAAGACTTTGCAATTCTCAGGGAAATGTCCATTCTGAGAAAGACTTGTGCAAAATAAGAGCTGGACGAAATAATTATCCTCATAAGAGGGCTTTGCTTTTTGCTCAACAGAATCTATTGTTTTCAAAACCCTACAGGTTCCTGAAAGAACAAGAAGCCTTGAGAGGGTTAGGGTCAGGGTCACCAACACAAGTAACCTTGACTGCATTTGTCTGCTTGGTGGAAGGATCGGAAGCATAAACAGTCACAGTGACAGAAAACCCAGGCTGCAGCTCCAGGTAGCTGCGGGGGGTGTTTTGTAGTCGCTTTTAGAATAAAGATTTTATTTAGGTAAAAATGGCAAATCACTATAAAAAACTCATCAGTATAGAAAAGCACAATGAAGAAACTCAAAAAAGAGAGTTCTAAATTCCCGTTTTCACTTTTGAGAAGGTGTGTCTGATGTGTCTGTACCCCTTAAATTGGAGCCTTTTGAAGATCTGTGTGAGGAGGAGCAGGAAACCTGGCTACTTGACCCAAGGTCCCTGGGGCCCCAGACACTCCCTGGCTGCCTGACTCCATCCAGAGGAATAGCTGAGTAAGTGCCAGAGAAGTGACCTCCTCGGAAAGCTGCAGCCCTTTCCGCTCTTGCTTTTTCTGGAGCGAAGGATGGTTGCTTTGTGGCAAAGGTAACTCTTCAGCCTTTCTCCTCGATCAATTAAGCAAAGATCCCATTAGGTCCGTCCATGGGTTTAGTTAGAATAAGACAATTAAAAAGTGGCCACGTGACTTGTGAGACCCCATTTGGGGCAATAACTTGGCTGGAGAAACGAGACCATTGCGTGGCTGCATTTCCCACGGGGTTACAGTGGCGGCCAGCTTGGGCTGTCCAGGCTCAAATGCCAAGTGGGCAGGACTTAGGTGAACCTGGTCTCAAGGTACAGATGATCTGACTGTGCCTGGACACTCTGAAGCCTCTTCTCAGGCAATTTTCATATTGTTACGTTATTACTCCTGTGATGTTTTATGTCATTATCTTTTCCCACTTGCTCCCATCTACCCACTCTTTTTCACTTAGATTTTCTACACGCGTGGTAGGAAGGGTCCGGAAGACAAAGTCAAGAAGGGTGCAGGGAATGGGGCATTGGAAATGTAACAGAGTGGCCATGACCATACAGACCTTTGAGTCCAAAAGGAAAAAGGGAAGAAAAGAAAGGAGATCATTTTCAGAGACAAAGGAATACTAGAAATTCATATAAGAGGCTGATGTTGCCTCCTGAGAGTTTCACGGGCACCGTCTCGTGATTATTGAGGGCCTCCGAATCTTCAGGGAGATCTGAAGAGATCAGCAGATTTTGTAGGTCATTCCCTTTCTCTGAATATGGAGTTTTTATGTGAAGAAGAGCTAGCTTTTTTATTTTTGTTTTAAAGAGCGAGGTTACTAAAAGAATAGGGAAATGGGTGTGTGAGTGTGTGTGTTGCTTTCCTGTTCCCACCTAGGAATCCGCTCTGCTCGCTTCCCATCGTCCTCTCCCTTCTCTTCCTTTCTTCCTTCCTCTCTTTCTCTTTTGACACACGGCAGAGAGCAGACTGGCTCAGATCTCCTATCTGTGCGCCAACTAAGACTTTTTATTGAATGCATATAAAGCAAATGTTCCTTATTTAGAAGAGATTTGTGAAAAGAAATTGGCATTCTTCTTTTGAGGAGAGGCCAGGAATAAGCCTTGGGCACAGAACCAGCAACTGTGGAAAAAGAATTTTTAGGCGTCTGAGTGCAAGAAGAATGGGAAGATCAGGTCAACAGGTTTGAGTTGAGTTTAGTTACGTGTTTAGCACTTCTCAGTTATTTTGGCTTGTTATCTCGTGTTCCTCTGGGGCTTCACTGCCTGGTGCAGGGAACTAGGGAAGAGGCTGGGCAGGTCTGAGTCCAGGTCAGTCCTGGAGAAGGGCAGGATGGGAAGGATGAGCCCCAGGCTTGTAGGGCCCCTGTGGGCCACTCCCATTTTCTGTCCCTGTACCAGGAAACTCCTCTGGTGTTTGGGCCTTTAGGAAGAAATGACCTTGGAAGGAAGCAGCCTCCTTCGCTTATGATTCACCAGCTTTGGTGTTTGGTGGGGATTGTGGGGAGGTGGTGGGTGGGTGGGTGGGTGTGTGGGGTTGAGGAGTGGATGTTTGAGTTAACTCATTACTTATTTTCATCACACATGGAGACAATATCAATTTTTAAAAGAAACTATTGTAAAGCATTGGTAAGTCTTCTCCATGATCTCTTTGAAAAGTATGCTCTTTTGTACTTCCAGTTTTAGGCTGAGTGGAATTTGCTTTTCTGGTTGAAAACATGCTACCTTACAAAATGGAGAGCCCAGAAGAGGCTAAGGAATTGAATCAGCTAATAATTTGTTTGGCTAAAGGCAAAAGAAAACCTGGTTCACGGTGGCTTGAACAAATGAGAGTTATTCTCACGGAAGAGATTTAGAGGTTGATGGCAGCTGCTCTGGGTTCATGGGCTCAGTGTTTGTGCTGGCATCTCTCAGAGCCCCCTAGCTGTTCCTTTGTCCTTACTGCTTCTTGGCAGTGAGGCTGGTGGCCTCAACTCTGGAAATCACATTGGCAGTCAAGGAAGACAAGAGAGGAAAGGGGCAGTGCCAGAGACAGCTGCCGTCTTCATTCAGGGAATGAAGATTTTTCCAGAAAGTCCAGGTAGATTTCTACTTGTATCTGAGTTACTGGAGCTACATTACATGGCTATCTCTAACCACAAAAGAGGCTTGGAAAGAAAGTATGGTCAGACATCAAAGTGCAGTTACCAAAGAAATTAAAACATGACTTTCATATAGATAAAGAATAAATATGTGTCAAACACTAATTTGTTAATGAGGCAACCAGGAGGATAAGTAAAGGTGGTTCAAATGAAAATTTGAGGAATAATTTGCTGAAATAGGTTTGCTAGGTTAGAGACCCAACTGGTTAATGTCAAATAAGCCATAGCCTTCAGTGTTCTCTTCTGGAACGGACAAAATCACTAGCATTTCTACCATACAAAAATACATATGATTCATATGCAACATCAGAGAATGTGGGCCCCCATCGGTGGTATAGCATGCTAACAAAGATATATTTTCCTAGGAAATTAAATAGTCTGTGTGTGGTCCCATTAGACTAGGCTCCAGTTATGACAGTGGAAGGGCAGGAAGTCACTTTTTTGCCTTATTTCCAAGTTTTGGAAAAATCTTAAGAATGGGTGTGTCCTACAGGAATAGATGTGGGTATCTGCTACAGGAATAAGTGTGCAGGTAGCAGGGTGAAGGTTGAAATGTGCTGTTGGGATATTGTGGCAAACTGTGGGTCATGATACGTGTTTGATAAGACAGAACAGATATTCCAAGTACTTTCAAAAGTCCGTATAATAAGTGCACCCCATTCTTGGAAAACTGAGCACCAAAATCCAAATTTAAAATCATATGGAAATGTATACATTTTTGTTAGAAATGACTGCTGAACTTAACAGAAGGATTTTCCACCTTTATAAAGGATTATATTATAATCACTTTTCTGAATTTATTTAACATTTGATATATAAAAATTTGACTTATTGCAGTTTTCCAGAACTACATCTCTTGCATGAAGTAGAATATGCTTGCCATCTAATTTTTTCCTGTGTGAAGATATCTTTCTTTAAGTTATAATTATAGAATCTTTCTTGAAGTTGTATGTGTATGGCTTGCTTTGAAACTCCCAACTGAAATAATCTTACCAAAAGGGTTTCCCAGAGAAAGAAAAAAAGCATATTCATCTGATGTCTACTGGGCTTTTTACATTGTTAAAGTCAACCAGAATTAGAAAGGTCTCCTCACATCTAGAGGGAGTAAAATTAATTGATTTATGATTTTTAACAAGCATGACTGAGTCAGGAATCATGCTTATATAATTTCAAAGTCATGAAAAGATATTCATCATAATTAAACTTCCTCCAAGAAGACATTTGAAACAGAGATCAGATGCTAGGCTAATTGATTACACAACCACAGGACAGTCACCCTGACAGCGGAGGGATAGGGCAGTGTAGACTCACTGTCTAAATATTTAGTACCCAGTGGGAAGCAGGGAATTGGAGCATAGGCTGTAATGAGGAATAATAGAAATCAGCCAAAAGGGCAATGGACATGTCCCTATTGATTATGTAGTTTGTAAAGAGAAAAAGTGATTAATAGAAACAAGAGAATGGGAAGCAGAAATGGCATTTTTTTTTTTTAGCTGTAGACAGAAACCACACACTTGTAAAGGTCATGTCTGGTCATTCAGAGATAAAATATCCATCTTAGGGAAAAGTAATGTTGCTTTAAAATGGAAATGCTGAGACCTCATGTTCTGCCTAATTTCTGAATTCTTGTGTTCCTTTTAGTTGTGAAATAGTATAGTTTTCAGGCAGCCAAACCTTTCAGTATAAAACTAGTGGACCAAATAGATTTTAGTAGATCTAGCTTGAAATTGCTTAAAAGGAACAGTGGTTTTAGTTTTCTGGGCTCTTATGTTTTAAGGCTCTTTCTTCTTATGTGGAAAGTAAATGCCCACTGTCTGGAGAGAAAAGACAAAAGAAAGTGTTTTTCAATTGGTGAGATATTCTTTGGAATGGTCCATAATGCATGTCAGGAAAACTGAGAATTAACACTGATTTACCTGAAGCTGCTTCAAGTCTTTTTCCCCCAATCTAATAGTCTTTGTGTGTTACCCACGAGGTCATCATTTCCTCCTTTGATCTGTGTCCCGCAATGTTCCGCGCAGCATAAGCATGGCGGCGAGATGAATGGGGAGAGACTGTCCTGGCCAAGCCATCTGTTCTTGTCTCACAAACCACCTGTTTCGCTGTTGGACAAAGACCACATTCATCTTGGCATTGACCTCTCTTGCATTCCATTGCCGGCTGGTGTGTTTAAAAGCTCAGGTCCCTTCGATGGAGGTTTCTGGAGAGAGACACTTCTTAAACTAGATCCCAGGGAGGGGCTTTTGTTCCTGCCCAGTGTCCTTCTTCACTTTCTCATTGACTTTTCCTCTTGCCTTTTTCTCCCTGGACTGCTCAGAGCACATTTTTCTCCTAAGGGCTTAATTATACTGTCTTGTGCTCCATGACTGCTCCATAGGTGGCTGCTGATTGTAGGACATCCCATTTGTCTTGAGAGCCACTCTTTTTAGTAGGCACGAGGCTGCCATTATTTGCTCCATTACAGCTTAGGATGCTAAAATGCTGGGAAGAACAGTTGCCTGAGGTCGTGTGGAGAGTTGAAGCCCGAGACTCATTCAGAACTTAAGTCTTTTGACTTGGTTGACTGCTCTGTTGTTTACATTGCTTCTGAGACTTTCTCTCTTTCTCTCTCTCACATGCGTAGAGACACACAGAAACACATGGGTAATGCTACTCTCCTCCTGACCTCCATGCCTGTCCATAAAGAAGAAGCTACACTGTGATTCCTTGCAGATGGAGGGGTGCACTGTGCACACACTGAGACCACTGCAAGGACATGTTGTTTCTCTTAGGTGATGGGCTTAAAGATTTATGCATCTTAGCATTTGAAAGGATTTTAATTTCAATTTTTAAAAAACATACACTTATTAATTCCAGAGAGAGAGAGATGAAGGAAGAGAGTGAGAGAAGAAATATCAATGTGAGAGAAACATCGATTGGTTGCCTGTAACCCACGCATGTACCCTGACTGGGAATTGAACTCCGGACCTTTTGGTTTACAGGATGGTGCTCCAACCAAATAGGCCACACTGGCCAGGGCAGCATTTGAAGGGATTTTAGATATAAATGAACTAGTGTGTGGAATATAATGAAAGCATCATCTTCCTCAACTCAGCACTCTACTTCAGTTACTATATTTTAGATTCTAGGCTCTTTTGACTATAAGGTGAATCAGACTGAAGGCCAGTTCTACTACTGCAAGGCCAGTTTTTCCTTATCCTGCATTTTTTTGCAGTTGAATTTTTAAATCCAAGGGCTGCGTTTACATTTTCCATTATTACATTTTACTCTTTTCCTGATTCCTCTTTTGTCATCTATCGAAAATCTCGGGGTCATTGTTGGCCCTTACTTTTTCTCACACCTCACATCCGTTTCATCTGCAAAGTTTGTCACCTAAGCCTTTCAAATGCATTAAATGCAGTTACTTCTTATGCATTTGCCATTATCACTCTAGTCTAAACCGCTGTCATCTCTTGCCTGCAATAATGTATTAGCCCCTCCCCGGCCTCTCTGCTTCCACCCTAATTCCCCCACAGTCTGTCCTGCTCCACTTTTAAAGGTTAATTACCTTCTTCCTGGGGGTGGAGGTGGGGGTTGGGGGGAGGGCATAGACACATAGACACACAGATGCACAGAACAGCAGCCTCAGCCAGAGTCAAAAGTAAATAGAAAGCCCAACTTGTCAGGTCTCAGCAAAAATTTGCTAATCAGTTGCAGCAGCTTCAGGTCAAGGAGAGAGGGACACAAGGCTTGTCAAAGGTGTCCTCCCCGGAATGTTACCTGACCTAGGCATAACTCTCTGTTTCTGGGCAGGGGGCACGGAACTTTTTTATTTTGAGTGATTTGAACTCATAGTTAAAAAGCTGAACAGCATGAAGATTTTGCTGAGAGTTGGACATAAACATGTCATCAGTGGTTTAGGAGGGGACATGAATGAGTTCTCTGTACTGTGGTGAACGCCACCCAATGACTGACTAAACCACAGTTTCATGACTTGGTAGCAAAGAGATGGGTGTTCAAATGACAGGACACATCAGAATTTCTCAAGACAAAGGATAAATAAAAAGGAAAAATATAAGGAGAACACCAGAGTCTCTGTTGTCTGCCACCCATCAGAAAACAGGGAACTGGAATAGAAACCTGTCTCCTGGTACCCACTGTTATTCACAGAGGAAGTAAAGCAGTGGTCATGTGTAGACAGAAGCAGACCTGGTTAAGGACCAGACCTACTCCAGAAACCAGAAGAAACAGAAATCGAGTCATTGAGAGTGAAAGCTACTGTACATCTCCACGGTTTTTGCTCCAGGAGCTGAGAAAGACAAACCTGGGTGACAGGGGTCTGAGCGCTGCATTTCTCAGGTCGTGTGGCTTATTTAGCCCCAGTGCATGAAAGAAAAACTCAGAGATAAAAGCAATGAGAAAACAAAGGGTCTTTACTTGCCATGTTTTGCAAGGAAGACCAGGCCTTCAGAACTAGCTCCCCAAGTACACAGCAAATACTTAAGGAAAAAATAAAGCCCTTCAAGGTTGCTATTAGTTCATGATGGGAAAATGGCAGTTTTCTCAATTATTACACCCGTAGGATCATCAAATATCTGCAGATGCTGGTATTGCAAAAGTAAGGGATAAACATATTCACTCCTGCGTTAGCAATTTTTGGGAAAGGGCTCAAGGTCTCCTTTTTTTTTGAGGACTAAGGTTAGGCAGGATCTTCCTGTTTTTAAAGTTTACCTCAGGATGGTAAGTGCTTTGCCCCTGCCCTGACTGTGGTATGTGGTGTGCTGACGTCCATGGTGGCAGGACAAGGTGCTCGTTTTGCTTACTCATGACATGTATTGGGTTGTCTGTGTAATGTCTATCTTCTGCATTTAGAATAAAAGCTCTATGAAGAAAAAGATCTTGTATATTTTGCTCTCTGCCATATCTTGATGTCTAAAATAGTGTGCTGGCACATAGTAGGTAAGTATGTGATGACTATTTGCTGAAGGGATGAATGGATTTAAGGTAGTAGGTCTTCATTCCAGCTTTGCACCATCTAAGAATGTTATAAATCTACTTTCTGTGTCTTCTAACTAGTTGATATAATATTACATATTAAGGACAGAGTCTTTGAACAGATTTGGTGTTAATTCACTAACTGATAACTCTTGTGGACAGCTAATGGAGTGATTTCTCTCATACCTGTGTCTGAATTCTTTGCGTATTGAAAGCTTCAGTAGGTGAGTTGGTAGAGGAGGTTTCACCTAGGGCTGTGAGTGGGACCCTACAGGACAGTGGCCACTGCTCCAGAAAACCCTCCCCAAGGTGAGCTGATTCCTTCTCCTCCTGGCCATGGCTCGGTCTAGACAGCACCCCTGATTGTATTGACTATGATCAACACCTTATTAGAAAGTCACTTTGGTAGAATTAATGTTTTTCTGAAACAGAGTACTTTTTTACTATTAAAATTAGTTTCATAATTAATTAACCACCTATTATTAATAAGGTACTAGGCTGGGTGTTAGATATATAAAGATGAAGGGTATATGGTTTCTGCCCTAAAAAAGCTAAAAGTCTCATGGCAAGAACTGTATAGATATCCACGATTCTGCACTGAAGATGTTTACAATGTGCCATGGGAATACTTGGCAAGACCAGAGGCTGGGGGACAGGGAAGGTCTCTGTTTACATGGCCCAGTTGTGACAAGGGCTGTCACGAAGGCAGAGGTAGTAGGTATGAAAAAAGGGGACAGAAATAAGAGATGTCAAAGCACTTATGTATATTAACCTACCACTTATTTGGCAACTCCTATATGACTAGGCTAAGTACTGGATTACAGAGAGAATAAAACCTAATCCTAACCTCCCTGAGGAATTCGTGGTCTTCTGGGGTAGACAGACACAACAACAGGTGCTGTTATGGAGAGATGTGTATGCTATGCTATGCGATGCTGTGAGTTCAGGGGAGGGTGGGTGGCAGGTGGTGAAAGAAATCATCGGCGTGGGACTGAGCTCAGTCTTAGTGTGAGTTTCCCAGAAAGACCAGTTGGGGAAAGTACCCCAGGAAAAAGGGCAAAATGTGCTTAGGCAAAGGAGGCTCCGGAAAAGTTGAGTCATCACTACTTGAGGAAAAGAAGGGGGGTAATAAGCATAGGAAAGCATTTAGGCACGTTTATTATTTAGCTTTTGCCACGGTACACACCAGCCTAAAACCTAATGGCTTAAAACAATCACCGTTTATCTCATGATTTTGTGGGCCAGCTCTTTGGGCTGGACTCAGATGGGTGGTTCTTTTGATCTTTGCTGGGCCCACCTATGTAGCTGTCATTGCTCCCAGATGGCTGGGAGGTGGCTGATCTGGGATGGCCTTGGCTGGGATGACTTACCTCTGCTCCATGTGATATCCAAACCTCCAGTAGGCTAGCCAAGAGAGTGAGCGGAAGTGTGCTTTATCCACCGAGGCCTACGAGCAGACTTTGCACAGCATCACTTCTGCTGCAGTTTATTGGATAAAACAAGCCATAAGATCAGCCCAAGTTTATGGGGATAGGGAAATAGACTCCACTTCTCAATGGGACCAGCTTGAAATTCATATAGCCAAGGGTGTGGATACAGGGAGGTATGAACAACTCTGACCCTTTTTGCTATTTACTACACCATGTTCAACAATGGAAAAGAAAGATATCAATGGCTTCTCTTCTCTGCAAAAGAGGATTGGGGTAGAAAGCTGGAAGAAAATGATAAGAATTTGGAATATCAGGCTGTAAAGAATAGAATACAGACAAGACTGGCATTAATGGCCCACCCAGTAAGATGGAGGGTTGGCTGAGGATAGAAACTGTACACTGGAAACCCATCACGTTTAGGCTGTTTTTCTCCTCCGTCAACCACAATTAACAGAAGAGGTTTATCTGCATCACTGTGACTTGAATGGTTTTTCTCCTGATACTGGTAGCATGCTGGCAAAGACTAGAATTGACTCTATTTGCTGATTGATATAAATATCAACTCGGTGGCAGATTTTTAGTTAAATTCAAGTCATTATATTTCCAAGTATTACAGCAACAATTTTTATTTTTATTAATTAATTAGTTAATTCATTTAATAAATATGTACTGCATACCTTCTCTGTACCAGGTGCTAAGGGTAGGAAATGCATGAGAGATCCAAACAGAAAAGAGAGCTTTTGTGGAGCTTACATTTTAGTAAAAGAGGACAGAAAGCAAACAAGAAAAATTAGAAAATACGGACTATGTTAATGAGAGTGTTAAAGATAAAAATAAAGCGAGAAAGAGGGACAACAAAGGTGTTACAAATTGTTTCTGTTTAAGGCACAGGGGCCAGGGAAGGCCTCACTCAGAGGTGCTGTTTGAGTAAAGACAGAAGTGTGGCCGAATAGGTTCAGGTGGGGCTGATCGTAAGGTCTTTAGTCAATATAAGGGACTGCTCTTCCCTCTGAGTGAACTGGGAAGTCCATGGGAGAGTTTGAGCAGAAGAGTGAGGTGATCTGACAATATTTTGGAGGGACCACAGGGCAGCTGTCTTGCAGTCAGACCTTCCCCCGATGTGGGGCAGGGCAGAAGCAGGAAGCCACACAGGAGGCTGCTGCAGTTGTGCAGGGGCCCGGGGCCAGTGTGGCAGTGGGTTGGTGAGAAACGGTCAGATTCTGGACATATTTTGATGACAATGCTCAGTCTGCCTCTTCTCTGGTGGACTTTTCAAGCTAAGACCAAAATTTATTTTATGAATGACACCATCTTTATCCTTGATTCTCTCAATGAACGTTGTATGTTTTGTTGGGGAGTATGGTCTATGAGTGATAGTTCAAGTCTGCACTTGATAAACAAGGATATGAAGTGAAGGGGCAGAAGGGAAAGGAGGACATGATTAAAGGTCCAGTTTATGCCAGGCCTGGTTCTGGACACTTGAACTGTGCTATTGGTAAAGGAGAAGAACACATGTGGTGTTTGGCTTTATCCTGGAGAAAGAAACAGGAGTGGTTTGGCAGAGTCTATTCTAAGCTGTTGATGATTAGTCCGAGAGAGTCACCCATACCACCATTCACTGACTAGTATTTGCTGAACACCTACCCGTGCCAGGCACACTGTAGATGTTGGGGACAGGACAGTAAAACACAGTAACAACCTTCAAGGTATTCGCGGTCTTGTGGGTCCTATAGGCAGATTTAATACAGGGCAGTGGGTGCATGGTATGAGCATCTAGCTTAGCTTCATAGTGTCAGAGAGGACTTCCTGGAGAGAAAGGCCAGAAAGAGGAGTAGGCAAAAGTGAAGGGGTGAGAAGGTAGTGTTTCAGGTCAAGGGAACAGAATGTGCAAAAGAGGGCCAATGAGAAAGATTCTGAGTGCCTTAAGTGAAGGGTGCTGGGAAGCTGTAAAAGATGAGACCCTTGTAAGCCACAAGACTTCCACAGTGTAAGACATCATCACATTCCTGTCCTCTGACCTGTTTTGTTTGAACTGCTGGTGGTTTCCTCTTTTGCGTCAACAAGGGTATTAGAAGAAAATCAAAGATGAATCAGGGTCCTCTATCAGCCACTGCAGATTTATTACTGATCTTAGCAACCTCCACTCTTCACTGAGCCTGCCTCAGTGTTCGCTCCTATTGGTTATTTATTCTCTGCAAGCGTGTGAAACTGTCGCAGAGATGGAGGCCCTGCCACACAGTCCCCACTTGTAACAGATAATGTGGGAACCAGACCCATGAACACATATTATTGGTGAGTCTATTTTCTTTGTAGTCTTTTATCTCCGTTCTTTTATTATTTGGTTGATGGCCAGGGCAGGAACTGTGCCTCCCGTGGGCGCTGGAAACACATGGTGTCTGTTTATAAGCACTCGATAAATGGAATCCGGGTGAAGGAGAAAGGCAAACTGGAGTCCAGTGAAAATTTCTACGTGGAAGAGGGGTGCTCGGTGACAACAGCCACAGCACATTCTCTGCCGCCTCTCCCAGAAATTGTCCATGTTGTGCGGAGTCAGCCTCTTCCTGTCCTGCCCATCTGCCCTCTTGTGACCCTGTCATGAAGTAGAAGTTAAATTACTTATTACGTAGGAGACTTTACATTTAGAATTGAGTTTAGAGATTATTTGGATTCCTGTTTCCCATCCCACCCCCAAAGCATGCACTAATAAGGAAACAGCCTTAGAGAGCTGAAGAACTTACCGAAGGGCACATGCCCACTGAGGGCGCAGCTGAGGCCTCAGACCGGAAGCCAGGTCTTCTGACTCAGAGTTGAGGGTCTGCCCCCTTCATCTGTTGACTCTCTCTAGAGGCAGAAATCAAAACAAATGAGGAAAAATAGCAGCCTCAAGATCCTGTGGGTTTTCATTTGACATGAGTACTTGTTCAAAAACACTTAGGTAGTTGGACGTTTTTATTAAAGCATTGACCTCTAGACATTTATCCAAAGTTATAATATAGGGCAAATGGTATAAATCCTAAGATTAATAAGGAATTTTGGAAAATGTTTAGTCATTGTGCAAAGTATTTTGCTACAGGTACTCCTTTAATTTGCTAGGGAAAATATACATTCATCTATATAAATATGTAAAATATTTTAGAAATATAAATATATAAACATATCTCTATCCATCTATATATGGATATCTATCTATCTCTTTATCTAATCTAAGATTTATGTGCAACTTTTCCAGGCTCCTATTGTATCAAGTGAAGCCTGTTCACACACCAGGATTTTATAGCTCACTCTAGCTGTGTTAAAAGGCTCAGTGAAAGTTTTTGATGTTCATGCTGAACTCTGCAGCGATTTGTGGCAGGTCCATTACGATTTATCCTATAGAGTTCCAGCTGAAGGTGTGACTGAGCCAGCAGCAAACACAGGACTTGGGTAAGAAATAGAAAATGCTTCTGTTTTGTGGGGCGAGAGTAGATATGACTTATCCTGTCTTTATAGCACTCTGGTGAGCTTTTCTTATGAAAGGTTACTTTGAATCTTTAGCCTTAGTTCTAGTCTATGATCATTACAGCTTTTCAAGTCCTGACAGCTACTTCTCTCTTCAGTTGGCTTCTATATATTTTAAAATTTTAACTCTTTATGATGCTGTGCTAAGAAGGTAAGCCATCATGAGTATTTATTCCTGGAGACTCAAAAAAGATAAAGGTTCTTAGTCCATCCAAACAAGTTAGACCTGTATTAACAGTGATGGATAATCATTTTTTTCCCTAAAGATTTTATTTACTTATTTTTTCTGCTTCATATTTCTTTTTTTACTTTATTTCATTTTTTTAATAATTAAAAAAATTACTTTGTTGTTCAATTACAGTTGTTTGCATTTTCCCCCCACCTCTCCCCCCACCCCAGCCAAACCCACCTCCCTCCCTTGCTCCCACCCTCCCCTTGGTTATGTCCATGTGTCCTTTATAGTGGTTCCTGAAAGCCCCTCCCCCCACTGTCCCTTCCCCCCTCCCCTCTGCCTATTGTTAGATTGTTCTTAATTTCAATGTCTCTGGTTACATTTTGTTTGCTTTTTTCTTTTGGTGATTATATTCCTGTTAAAGGTGAGATCATAGAGTATTTGTCCCTCACTGCCTGGTTTATTTCACTTAGCATAATATTCTCCAGTTCCATCCATGCTGTTGCAAAGGGTAGGAGCTCCTCTTTCTCTCTGCTGCATAGAATTCCACTGTGTAAATGCACCATAGGTTTTGATCCACTCATTGACTGATGGGCACTTAGGTTGCTTCCAGCACTTGGCTATTGTAAATTGTGCTGCTATGAACATTGGGGTGCATAGGTTCTTCTGGATTGGTGTTTCAGGGCTCTTAGGGTATAATCTCAGCAGTGGAATTGCTGGGTCAAAAGGCAGTTCCATGTTTAGTTTTCTGAGGAAATTCCTTACTGTTTTCCACAGTGGCTGCATCAGTCTGCATTCCCACCAACAGTGCACTAGGGTTCCCTTTTCTCCACAACCTCACCAGCACTTGTTTGTTGATTTGTTTATGTTGGCCATTCTGGCTGATGTGAAGTGGTATCTCATGGTGGTTTTAATTTGCATCTCTCTGATGGGTAGTGATGCTGAGCATCTTTTCATATGACTCTGGGCCCTCTGTACATCCTTTTTGGAGAAGTGTTTGTTCAAGTCTTTTGCCCATTTTTTAATTGGGTTTTTTGTCTTCCTGGAATGGAGTTGTGTGAGTTCTTTATATATTTTGGAGATCAAACTCTTGTCCGAGGTGTCATTGGCAAATATGTTTTCCCATATAGTTGGTTCTCTTTTCATTTTAATGCTGCTTTCTTTAGCAATGCAGAAGCTTTTTAATTTGATGAAGTCCCATTTGTTTATTCTTTCCTTTATGTCCCTTGCTTTAGGGGACTCATCAGTGAAGATGTTGCTGTGTGGAATGTCTGAGATTTTCCTGCCGATGTTTTTCTCTAGGACTTTTATGGTGTCATGACTTATATTTAAGTCTTTTTTTTTTGTTTGTTTTAAAAAATATTTTTATTGATTGTGCTATTACAGTTGTCCCATTTCCCCCCTTTATTCCCTTCCACTCTGTGTATCCCCTCCCACCCACATTCCCCCTCTTTAGTTGATGTCCATGGGTCATATATATAAGTTCTTTGGCTTCTACATTTCCTATACTATTCTTAACCTACCCCTGTCTATCTTCTACCTACCATTTATGCTTCTTATTCCCTGTACCATTTCCCCCATTCTCCCCACTCCCCATCCCCACTGATAACTCTCCATGTGATCTCCATTTCTGTGATTTTGTTCCTGTTCCAGTTGTTTGCTTAGCTTTTTTTTTTCTTAGGTTCAGATGTTCATAGTTGTGAGTTTTTTGTCATTTTACTGTTCATAGTTTTGATCATCTTTTTTCTTAGGTAAGTCCCTTTAATATTTCATATAATAAAGGATTGGTGATGATGAACTCCTTCAACTTGACCTTATTTGGGAAGCACTTTATCTCCCCTCCAATTCTAAATGGATAACTTTG
>VMDR010013206.1:0-25310 GCA_007922815.1 Macrotus californicus | reverse complement strand
GTTGTAAAATTTACCAGTAAAGCCATCTGAGCCCAGAATTTTCTTTTGGGAAAGGTCTTATATGATAAATTGAACTTCTTTCATTGATATGTGTTATTCAGTTATCTATATATTTGTAAGTGAGCTTTGATAGTTTGTATATTCCAAGGAATTTTTCCATTTCTTCCAAGTTATCCAATCCACTGGAATGAAATCGTTCATAATATTCCCTTATCTTTCTTAATATTTGTAGAATCTGTAGTGATGTTACCTCTCTCATTCCTGATATTCCTATTGGGAATGGGCAATTCCTGATAATAGGTTTTTTGTGTATTTTTTCTCTAGAAGTTCATCAATTTTACTGATCTCAAAGATTCAGGTTTTGGTTTCAATGATTTTCTCAACTGTTTTTCTATTTTCTGTTTCACTGATTATCTGATGTTTATCATCTCCTTTCTTTGGCTTTTTTGGATTTCATTTGCTCTCTTTTTCTAGTTTCTTTTTCTTTTTCAAGCTCCAGCGCTTTTATTTTCATGGGTGAAAGACTCCTGGCCAGCAGGGGCAGGAAGAGGTGGGGGTGGAGATCAACTGTCAGGTTCTGAACCCAGGGCCTGGGCTGCTGCCTGGTGCCCAATTTCTATGTAATCATTGACAGCAACCCCCTCACAGGAGGCTCTAGCCAGAGTCAGGGGCAGCCTGTGAAAAGCCAGGAAATGGGTAGCTGACTCCAGTTTTTTCCCTTTACTGTACACTGGGGAATGTGGTTCCTGTGTAGATGGATCAAGCAGTGACTTGGAGGCTCCTTTAGAACTAATTGTGTGGCAGTTCCTTCCTGTGTCAAGTGATAGAACAGTTCCTGGTGGCTCCCATCCTGCTCCAGGAAAGCAATGGAGTCATACACAATTCCCAGTGTGCCTGAATCTTCTGAGGAGAGCACCAAATGTCCAAATCCCAGGACAGGCTGACAGGCTTCTCAGTACCGCAAATTCACCAGATTCATAGACAACAGCAGTGATGGTGCTCAGGACATGAGCAGCTTGCTGAGCAGTGAAGATGGAACAGTGCTAATAAACATGGTCAGTCTCCAGGCAGCTGTCCCCTACAGACACCTTCCAGTGTCCTTCTGCCTGGATGCTTGGCCCACAGACCGGCTGGCCTCTAAGAACAGTGACCCCCCTACTGGTCAGGTGGGGCAAGTGCCTGGGGCAACATCTCCAGCAGTCCTCTGAATGACTACTGACTTCAGCGCTCAGCTAGGGCCTGGCGAATGAGCAAACTGAGTGCTAAGTCTGACTGTGAGTTCCGCCCTGTCCCCAGCAGCCCCTGTAATATGGAATGATGAGTTTGCTCAGTTTGGAAGAGACTGGGAAAGCAGGACCGTAAACTGAGTTCACAGCTGTTACCTGCAGACACTCCATGGCAGGCAGAGACAGTCCCTGGCTAGAGACACCACCTCAGGTCAAAGGCGGAGCTCAGCAAAATTGTGCACAGTTTCGTCAGGGTCTTTGCCCCGAGGTGTGGTCAACTCCCGCAGCCCAGCCAAAACAGGTTTGGAGAAGAGAGGTGAAGGGCGGAGTAGCCCCCTGATGCCAGAGAGCAGGGCATGCAGGGCACTGCCTAAATATAGGAACCTGTTCTGGGCAGCTGGATAGTCTCAGATAGGTAAAACTTGAGTCCAAGCCAAATTCAGAAACCTGTTCCTCACACGTCCTCAGGAAGAGGAGAAACTAAGGAAAGAACTGGAGCAGGTCCCAACTCCTAGCACTCCCACCAGCCGAATTCCTCGAGGCCCAAGTTCAAAGACAGAACCACTGGCCCTCGTACAGAGGATCCAGCCTCCCATATGCTCCCTTAGGGGTCGGGTGTCCCGGCTCAAGTGATAACTGGTGGCTAAACCATTGATGCCTCCACCCAGTACAACCATGGTCTAGCCTGCTGGGAGCCCATGAGAAGGACCAGACACAGACAAGACGGAGCAGATGCAGATCCACAGGCTTCTCCATGGGAAATAACAGGCCACTCCCTGGCTACCTGCACACACAGCACGGGGCAGATCGGTGTGGCACCCACACCTCCGGCCTTCTAGTTTCTTAAGTTAGAAGGCAAGACAATTGACTTGAAACCATTCTTTTCCAGTACAGACAGGTGTTTAGTGCATAAATTTCTGTCAAAGTATTGCTTTAGTTCTATCCCACAAATTCTGATATGTAATATTTTTATTTTATTCAATTCAAAATACTTTCTAATTTCTCTTTCAATTTCTTCTTCTACCCAAGGCTTATTTAGATGTATGTTATTCAGTGTCCAAATATTTGGGAATTTTCCAGTCTTTTCTATGATTGATTTATAATTTAATTCCATTGTGGTCATATTATATGCCAGGCACTGTCAAGAATGTATACATG
Organism: Macrotus californicus; assembly: GCA_007922815.1. NCBI lineage: Eukaryota > Metazoa > Chordata > Mammalia > Chiroptera > Phyllostomidae > Macrotus > Macrotus californicus. The sequence continues at coordinate 22,926 of VMDR010013206.1, read as the reverse complement.
CTTCTCATGTAGTCACCTGACTTCCCCTAGAAAGCCAGATCTGATAAAAAAAATAAAGTGAACCAAGAAAAGGTCAGGCTGAAAAAAGTCTGCCACAGAGAAAAATACTAAGAAAACATAAGCCTAAAGGCCAGATGAAAGATAACTGGGAAATGACAACAAAAATTAATCTTAATACTGAAATACTTATGGATGTATTGATGTCTGGGATTTGCTTCAAAATAATCCAGGGGGAGGGAGAATGGATAGAGGAAAAGAGCAAATGAAAGTGGCCAGGTGGTAAATTGAAGAGGATGAGTTCACGGTGCTTCATTACACTAGCTTACTTTTAAAACATTTCACTTTTACCATAATAGAAGATTTATTAGAATTTAATATTAGCACTTCACTCACAAAACCTAGGGGGGGGAATAGTAGCTTAAACATTGTTCAAGAAAAAGAACTGCTGGCAGTGCCTTCCATGTCTGTGGAAAGAGTCAGCTTGTAAATGAGAGGTGACCAGTATATAAATAGAATAAGTATGAGTCACCGGAGTTAGCCAAAGAAAAGAGTGTAGGTTTCAACAAAGTGAGTAGGCGACACAACTGTCCAGCAAAATAGAACAGAGTAACGTGTAAATACAAACATTCTATTTGTAAGTGTCACAAAAGTTTCTCAACATATTTCAAAATTCTCTAAGTTAATTTCATCTTTTTTCAAGGGGACTTGCCTAGCACTTCTCCCAAGAGGAAGCATCTCCTTCATGACCAATACTGTTTTCAAAAATGGACTGTTCTGGTAATTATACCACATACTGTATTATTTCAGTTTCACACGATGAAGAAAACAAAGCACGCTTTTAATCTATGATTTCTACTTTCATTACCAAATGTACAGTTTTATAAAAAGAAATAATTATGTTGAAAAATGAAGGAAATGCACTAAGCATGCTTATTATATCATAGCAAGAACATCAAGAAACTTACCAGGTGCCTGCCATAAGCTTAGTGTTAGGGATAGAGCAGTGAATACATAGGCAAGGTACCTAACGTCCTGGCCTTTCTGGGCATCTATACATCCATCCCTACCCAGTCTGCAAATAATGAAGTTGAAGTCCAGAAAGGTTAAATGATTTTTACCCGTGACTGCACACTTCATCAGTGATAGGACTAGGGCAAAACCCAGGTCTCCCGACTCTCAGGGCAAGGTGGATCTGCATTACAACTTCAACTGGTTCTACTTTATATTACATCCACAGGACCACAAAACATAGAGCACTCCATTTCTAGGAAGTGTGTACTGAAAATAATAATGCTGAAGCACAATCAGCCCCAAGTTCCCTAAGTGAATCATAATTTCATTATTATCACTGCAAAAGATGAATCCTTATATGTAAAAAGCATTTATTCTTGAAGAGAGTGCCAACCTAATCTAATAGTGTTGACTAATATTCTATTATTAGGGCAGCAGGTAAACAGTCTGGAATATTCATTACCTAGTGCTATTTTTAAAGAGCGGAGAGCCTTTTTAAAATAAACGGAGAAATTAATGCAAAATTAATGAAACTTTCGTAAATAAGTAAAAGCTTTCCTGGGTGAACACAGGGTCACACCAGCGCGTTCCTAAGCATCAGATCCTCCCCTCCAGCCCACGCTCCCTTCTCGCCCACACAGGCGGCGTCCTGGGATGATGGCACCCGCGTCTCCCGCTCAATTTCAATTCTCCGACAGCCGTGGCAGCCCAGCGCTCCAGGGTTTCCACCTGTGCGCGCCTCCGCACATCAGTCACACGGGCCGCCAGCAGTTAACCTTCGCTCCCAGCAGGCCAGCGGCCAATGAGCCCTCAGCCCGGCCTGGATCGGGCAGCCTCGCAGGCCCCAGTGCGGGAGGCAAACGCGGGGTGGCGCCACGGCTCCCGGGGTCAGAGGCGCAGCGGCAGCCACACCCACCGCCTGCACGGTGACAGCTCCCAAGGCTGAGGCCGGCAGAGCCTACAGGTGCAGCCGCCAGTTCCGCTCCGCCCCAGCTCGGCCAGGGTCCCAGGCATCAGCCCCGGACCGCCCCCGCCCGCCTCTGCGCGCACCACCTGTCGGGCTGCCCCACCCGGTTCCTGCCAAGAGGCTGGCGGAGACAATTCGAGGCCCCGGACGGATGACGGCTTTACCGGAGAGTGGGCCCCACGCAGGCCGTGTCGGTGCTCTGGATCTCCTGTAAGATCCGCTCATGTTCCGGGACGGTCCCCAGACCTTCGCCGCTCTCCGCCATCTTGGCTGAAAGCTAAGGAGCCGGCGAGGCGCGGCACCGCGCGGACCGCGGGAGCGAGCGGCATGCGGGCGGGCGGGCGAGCGCAAGTGGGCGGGGCGGGCGTGGAGACGAGCGGGCGCGTCACCCAGGCCGGTTCCAGGCCTGGGCACCTGCCCACGGCCAAGGTGCTCCCTGGCAGGGTGAGGAGAGGAAACGCGTCGCCTGCTGCTCGGTCCCACTGCTTGTCCCAGTTGCTGTCTTGAGACTAGCCAGGTTTTCACATATATTCTTGTTTTCTCTGTGCCAGACCCTCTGCTACAAAAATAAAATAATCACCCTCAACCGGTAATAAAAGCGAAGGGAAAGCTTAACAAGGAGATCTGATGTACTCGGTGGTGGAGAGTCAGAAAAAGGAAACGTGCACTCAAGAGAAGAAAAACTGTGTATTAAGGAATAGTATTTATTTTAGAAATGAACTGAGAAAATCCCAGCTGTCAACCATGATGTCTGCTCTAGGTGGATTTATGTCCCTGATGGCAGGAAGTTCACAGAGGCCAGTCAACTTGGAAAATAAATTATAAGCGCCAAAAAAAAACAAATGACGAAGAACTATGACAGTTAACGGCAAAGATGCAAGAGAGACCCAGGGCAATGTAGGATTCCATGCCAAAGTCCTTAAATCCAGGTGTCCCCAAGTTACTATATCTGGGATGAGGACTAGTGGGAATTTTTGAAAGGAGAGGGCATCAGAGACGGGAAAAGAGAGGCAGAGTGGTTTGTACAAAGGTACTAGTATAGAAGAATCCAGTTTAATGACATGTTTGTGGGACGCAGAGTAAACCAGTTTGTCATCATCAACGCAGCAACTGAGGAAGATTAATCAGGAAGAGAGTGCAAACCCTAACCCTGAAGGACAATTATTTTCTGGCCTCCATTAATCCAGGGCTCTGAACTTCCCTTTAAGTCAACCAAGCCCTTTACTGTCCAGCTGTATAACTCATCCCCTTCAGTGAGCTTTTACTTGAAGCCTAACTCCATCCTTCCCACAAAAATCTGGGAGGTGGCATATTGCATAATAGTTAAAATCATGAGCTCTGAAGACAGGCGTCCTCAATTTAATTCCTGGCTCCTTCACTTTATTTCACAGCTGGGTGACATTTGGCAAAAACCTAATCTTTTTATATTTCAGTTTCCCCAATGTAAATGACTCTAGATTCAATTTAGCACATTTATCCATTCCACCAATGACTTTTAATAGTTTGCACTTGTGTTGATTGGTTCCTGTTTCTACATTTGGGAGTTTTGTTTATTTTTGTGCACTTGGTACCCAGGGAACCAAAATGGCGCTGACCTCAGTGCATGCTTGCTTAGAAGACTAAGGATGCTCTTCTACATCCAACTGCTCATTCTACCAGAAGCTGCATCACAAGCCTGTGTCCACTCTCTTGTTGGTACCAGAGAATCCAGATCATCTCTGGGAAATCTCACTTTCTTGAGCTGCAAGAATATGCAGAAAATAAACCAAAAAAAAAGTCTCCTCCCAAGTTCACCAGCACCATCACATCATGTTAAGGTTCTTTAGGTCAAGGAAACTTTTTAAAAAATTTTGCAATATCCTATACTTCCTCATAGAGTTCTGCACATATCTAAGAGAAAGCTGGAAGGGTTTTGAAACCTGACGATACTGAAGCTCTGAAGCCATTGGAAAGAGGTCAGAATGAAATGGAAAGAAGCATTCCAAACAGGTCTGAGCATAAGGCAGGAATTTGATTACTCCATGATTGGTAACAATTAGAAATAAGAACAATATCAAATTGCAAAAAGTTAGTTTCTTCAAAATTGCTCTTTATATATTGACATTAAATATCATATCATATAATGTGGCTATACTCAGTTGCCTTAACAGAAATTTGTAGCACTAATAAAAACGTTGCCTCAAATTCCCTGATACCCATTTTAATTAAGAGCTTCAATGCAAGAAACAGTATTTAAGGACCTTTGTCAGAAGATACCAACTTCATCTGTTCCTCTGGTTATTTAAAATTTTACCCTTGGATCAAGCCAAATCCCTAATTCCCAGTGTTTGGTCCTTCCTGCCATTGATTTCTACTAAGTAGTAAAAAACATTTTTTTTCTTAGCCGACTGCCTTTCCACTTACTGAGGCAACATCGCCTGGTGTTAGCACAACTGAATTGCGGGTTCAGCTCTTGAGAGGGCAAAATAAGCCTTTTGAAAATTGAACCTGAAACCGAAACATAAGAAATGAGGACAAATTCTGAACCTTCCTATAAAGAGAATAGAAAGCCAGCTGTCTCTGCAGGAAATGGCAGGCTTGTCTTAGCTCAGTTGATGCACAGGGCCAGAATTCATTGCTCTGAGGAGGAAAGCAAGGTGAGGAGAGCGGAGCATGTGCCACAGGCTAGCTTCTTGTTTGGCAACTGGATCCTGACGGGTCATTCATTTCCTGAGCATTCGTTATCCAGACCGTCTTCCCCTTGCTTCACAAATCCCAACACCATCTACCCAAACTCAGCTCCAGATGTGCGTTCTGGGGAGCCAGCTTAGGCACTCCTCATTCCTGGGCTCTTTCAACACCTACCCATAGAGATTACCCCAACATAAGCAGCAATACTTTCCCTGCAATTCAAAAGAAGAAGGAGGAAGTCTGTACACCACTTCTCCTTCTAAAACAGCTTTTGCTGGTTCCCTTTGGGACTTCTTTTTTTAATTAAGATTTTATTCATTTACTTTTAGGGAGTGGAGAAGGCAAGAAGAAAGAGAGGGAGAGAAACATCAATGTGTGGTTGCCTCCTGTGTACCCCCCACTGGGGACCTGGCCCACAACCCAGGCATGTGCCCTGTGTGGGAATCGAACCAACCCTTTGGTTCACAGGCCAGCACTCAATCCACTGAGCCACCCCAGCTGGGGCCTTTTGTGACTTCTGACAGTTCCATTAGTGCCTGAAGATTTTTGCTAAGAATTAAAAGCTAAATATTCTAAGTAACTATGTAAATTTTAACTATGGACATAGATATAACAAATGTACCCCCCTACCAAAAACCTATTCTAAAGTGATAATATTACTAAAGTCTCTAAAATAAAGAATTTCAACTATAGGCCAAGATAAAAACCATAACAGCTATTTATTGAGCACTATTTGGCAAATCCTTTATATTCTAATTAATCTTTACTAATTTAATTAGTAATTTAATTGGTAATTAAGTTAGTACTAACTTTACTAAACTCTAACTTAAATCCCGTGGGGATTTTACTTTTACTGTCTTTTACTATCTTTTAATTTGAAGGCACTGAGACTTACAGAGATTAAGTCACTTGTCCAAGGCCACACAGCAGTAAATTGGAAAAAATGGACCTATTAACCAGTTCCTGTTTTTCCCATTAGTTAAGTCAGCCAAGAAGAATGTTCCAAGGTTGTTTCACCCAAGAGATAAATGACTTAATCAGTCTCGTCTGACGAGGTTGGAGGGTAGCAGGGCACACACAAGCAGATTGCACATGCATATTGAATTATTTTTCAGGCAGTACGTACTGACTTCCAGAGATCCACCCCAAACCTCTCTCTAGGACTCCTGGCAGGGGTAAGATATACCAAGAAGATGCATTCTGTGTCCAATACCCATTCTGGCAGGGCAGGAGATGCATTCTGTGTCCAGTATGAAACTAAGCAGTGAATTAAGGATTTCACCAGTAAATTAACTCTTAGTCATTAATGACATACTTTGAGCTGCTTGTCTTCAGACTAATAACCAATCTTGGGAAAGCCCTTCCCTAAGAAGAAGGCTATAGAATGCAGCTGCCCTAGTCTGGCATTTAACTGCTGGGTTCAAATTCCAACTCATCTTTTACTCTATGTTGAGCCTTGGAAGAGTTACGTAACTTGTGTAAGCCTCAGTTTCTTCAAATGTGAATTAGGGACAATAATAGTTCCTAGTTCACTAAGTTGTATGGTGATTAAAGAAGATAATATATGTATAATGTTTATCCCAGAGCTCAATCAACATTAGCACTGGAAAGTAGGATTATTAGGCATCTATTATTAAACCAATGGAGCCCAGAATTTAGCTTCCTCTTGATAAAAATAAAACCATCATATAAATGTTCTTTTTTCAATCATTAACAAAATATCTTAACTTTGTATCAGGGTTCTCTGAACCTGAACCTCATTTTTTCTGAATGCTCAATTGGTAGAAACTGCCTGAAATTTGTTTTCTGTTCTGGAAGAGGAAATGGGACCATGTCTTTGAGTTAGTCTTTTGGTTCCTGATCCACTTTAGTGAGCCCCCAAGATCTTGCTTCTAAGTCAAACACCTCTTTGTTGTCCTTGGAGGCAGTGCTTCCCCTTTGGGGAACATGTGGTGGTAAATAAATCACTGAGTCTGTCTCTACTTCCAGGCACAGAAACAGTGTCTCTATTGTATACTGGCCAGCCCAGGTCATAGCTGTTAAATGCATGATCCACATGCAGATACTTCTGATATTAAGGTTACTGTTGTAAACGCATGTTTCATGAGTTAGGGTGCAACTCCACAAAAAGATTCCCTTCCCCACTCCTGGAAACCCCCGTAGCTGACCTCCTGATCTTCATCTTCTCAAGACTTCGCTAATATCATTCAGATGTTTCTTAAATGGTTTAAGAGCCTTCGTTACATAATTGTAGAACTGCATCAAAATGTAAAGTACGGGCAGTCTTTACTCATTGACTCTAATGAACTAACCCTTCCGGGCGTCTTTAGCCGCTCTTTGGGGAAATCTTGCCTGCAGCACTCTTCCAGCTTCTGCCTTGTTGGTACAGTGACCCCAAGTGGCCACACTTTGTAAATGCAAGAGAGTATCGGGACCCCATGGTGGAGAATAATAAAAGAAAATCTGAAATTGAAGCCAAATAAAATCAGTTTTTCTTAAATATGAGCCATCCTCAGAGAAGTTCAAAAATAATTAGCCCCGGGTTCTGTTCATTCAACAACTACTGTATTTTATTGAATGCTTGCTGTGTGGCAGGCTCTGTGTGAAGCTCAGACTGGGCTGGCTCATTGGTGTGTCACATTGGCCGTCACATGTGGCTTAATGCTCTGCCATCACCGTCCTGTAATTCTTAATAATCTTCGAACGAAGGGTCTACATTTTCATTTTGTCTTGGGTTCTGTGAATTATCACGAGTCCTGTCCTCTGAACACTGTCCTGAAAGCACCATTAGCTTGCTCATCCTAAAGCTCAACATTTTCAAGTTCATTGAGCAATTAAAGAGCAATATGAATTTCTTTGAGTTCAATTCTCACTCTTTCCTTCCTCTTTTTCCCCCGAGCTGTTTTCTGTCTTTCTACCATTTTTTCTCTTCTTTCTTCTCCTCATCGTTAGTTTTTTATTACTCATTCTCGTCAATGCACTCTCAATTCCCCACCTTCCCCACCCAGCTTTCCTTCATTGCATTTTGAGCTGTCTCCCTCTTCTCTCACTTGCCCTCTTTTTCGGTTTCTTCTCTGAGCAAAATAGACTTTAGAAATGCAATGTGATGAAATAATAATAAAAGCTAACATTTACTCCCTGGCCACTCTCTGTAAAAAAGTATCTCTATACCACCCTCTCCTTTACCTTGTTTTCTCGTTCTGTGTAGTACTTACTACCACTTTTTTATTTGTTTATTCCTAGTGCTCTTTAATAAAAATAAAAACTCTCTGACATCTGAACCTAAAGCAAAATAATATTGAATGTAAATTATACTTGAAAAAATTTTTAAATGATAACTTTTTAAAAACACAATCTCCCTGTGAACAGGGAATTTCTAAATCTTGATCTCACTACACCAGCAGGACCATTGACCTTCCTAGGCCACTGCCTACCGCACGGTGGATGCTCCATAAATATTTGTATTTACTAAGTGAATGAATGAGTTGCTGAGCATTGCTGTCTGAGGATCACATTCAATGCATTTCATGCCTAATTCACGTAATCCTTTCAATAGTTCCACTAGTAAGTATAGAGGCAAAATTCAAACCCATGTTCTTATGGCTCCAGAGCCCATTCCCTTAACTGCTATATAAACAAAACTGTCTCCCTGGTTGGTATGCTTGGTTCCCAAATATAAAAATGTTTTATTAAATTTCTTTCTAATGTTATACTGAAGATCAAACAGCTAATGTGATCATTTAAATGTTCAGCAAAAATCTGGCAACTGCACAGCTCACTCTCATCAGGGACCCCAGGCTCCCCTGAGGTGCCGCAGATGTGGCCTCAGTAACAGTAAGGCCCACATTTACCTCTGACCAGTTTCTACAGACTCCATTTTAAGTACACAATGTGTGGTACACTGCACCACTCTCGTCAGAGATTAAACGAGGTCAGGTATTACCTTAGTACAGCGATTTTCAAACTTTTTTCAATCTCAGGGCACATGTAAAATAATTACTAAAATTCTGCAGCACATAAAAAAATACATATTATATATTTTTGCCAATTTGACCAAAAACAGGTATAATTTTGATTCATTCATACCAGACGGTTATTGTGTTGGCTATTGTCATTTTTTTTTAAATAAAGGGAGAAGAGGTCAGTGCCCCTGAATAAATAGTCAGGTATTGCATGTTTTAAAAATTCTTGTGGCACACCAGTGTGCTGCAGCTGCATTAGTATAAATTGCTGCCTTAATATAAAATATAATTATTAGTAGTAAATTATTAGTAGTGGTACTAGCAAATATGATTTTGAGAGAGGGATATCTCTCTCCCCTGCATATTATGTGACCAAAATAAAATTTACATTATTCAGTACTTCCCATCTGCTCAGAATTTCAAGATGCTGTGAGTACTTGTTTATATCAATATTCTAAAGTATATATTTATTAAATATACTGGAATATATTTCCAAGATGTCAATTAGACATAATAATAACAGCTAATATTTATTAAGCATTTATTATGTGCTAGGCAGGCATTGTGCTAAGCACTTCATATACATCAAGCATTTGAAATAAGTTTTATTATAATCCCCATTTTATAGAAACTAAGGCCCAAATCAAACACGCTAGGTTTAATGAAACCTAGGTTTTTGATCTTAATTAATATACTTAATGGAATACGATTTAATAGAAATCTTACATGTCTGAGGCTATAAACAGCAAGAGCATTCTCGAATGTCTGCAGCTGGATTTGACTAGTCGTATTTTTTAGCATTGCCATCCTAAAGTTATATTGTGCGTGTAGTGTAGGTTATTCGTTGGTTTTTCTTTTTCTTTTTTTGTTTTAAACGATTTCTGTCCTTTCCTAAAGGTATGTTATCTTCTTTCCTAAAAACATACAAGTCGAAGAAATAACAATATCCTGTTTGCTCTTAAACTGATAAAATTTCAGGGTCAGCTTTTGGAAAACAGCCTGAGAGACTCTGTGAATACAAGTGTAAAACAATCATGTTATCATGGAACAATCACAAAAATTTCTTCTGGTACGTCATCTTGCACAATTCCCTTTTCCTCCTATTTTCCCCAGCCCTCTGCAGCGCTTTCTTTGGATGTGTCCCCTCTCCTACCTCCCACTAACTTTGCAGTGCCCTTCAATGTGTTCATGACTTTCTTATCTCACACTCAGCTCTGGCAACAAGACACACTGTAACCTTGGAACTCAAATTGGTTCGGACATGCGGTAACTTCTAAGAAGCTAACAATCCCCCTGCACGAAAGCCCCCCAAATGCATCACATCCTCATCTACCTTGGAGTCAGGATCCATGGAGGTGGGGGGTGGGCAGGTCAAATGGGTGAAGCCTGGCAGCAGGAAGTTCTAGAGGCAATATGATAAATATGATGAACACTGCTACTGCCCTATCCTAAGACCATAGCTGCTGTGACTAATTTATCAGAATCACTCTCAGCAGGAGATTCAGACCACCACTACCAACACACTGGAATTGGTATGCCAGCTGAGACTTACTGGCCATCCTTATTCAAAGAAGCTGATAATGCTGAATAAAGCTGGTACTAGTGGCTTCCTTTAGTGTGGTTCCAAACAGCCATGAAGCCTACCAGGGACAGACCCTTAAAGGGAGCTGGGTGTATCTGGGCCAAATGGAGGAACGGGAGTGAAAAATTAGAAAACCTAAACAGAATGAGAAAAATCCAGTGGAGATTAGCATATGGTGGGAACACTGTGAAAACTGTGGTGCCCAGGGCTGAAGGGTTAGAGCAGCAAAGCTAACTCCAGCCCCCACCTGCTGATGAGGTTCAGCCCACCAACAATCTGACAGCCAGAATATTTTGAATGCGCCAAGCAAAGCCATGCTAGGACAATGCAGGCACCAGCGGTAGGCCTTTTTTATAGTCCTCCCTTTTCTCTTAAATTCATCCACCATCTGCATGGCTAATATCAAATTCTACTGTCCAGCCTGGAATTTTATTCCCCAGTTCAATTGTTCTAGCTGCTTGAGGTATCTTTAACATATATTTCTTTGGCAACACAAATAAACCATAAAAAAGAGCATGGTGCCTCAGCTCTCCCCTAAAACTACCTTTAAATGTAATATTATGGGCAGTAGTCCCATTTCACACATAGAATGAAAACAAACACAGGACTTCAGCATCATCTGACTGTTCACTTTTCCACCAAAATTGAAAGAAGGCCATAGGAGCTGATCCAAGGACCCATTGTGTGGGGGGAAGTTGGGCAGGAGACAAGCTGGACCACCCGACAGAAACTTACTCTGGGAGCAGCCACGTATGAGAAGTTAGGAGTTGGGGGAACTCCATCTGGGCTGCGTGAAAGAGACTGCAGACCACTGACAATCCCCAACGGCACGACTCCTGGTCTCAGCAACCCCCTCACGACTCCTCGGGTAGGGGAGACCCGTTCTCCCAGATGATTTGTGTGGGTAAGTGTGCCAGAAGGCTTATACACTGTGAAAAAAGGGCTGTTAGCCATTCCTAAATGACATTGGTAGAAACCATGAGTCACAGTCACTGAGCATTCTGAGCTTCCCTTGTTGGAGTCGGAGAAGCGGACCCCTCCTGACTGTGATCTGAACACTGATCTCGAGCAGGGCACCCCAGATTCCCTACCTGAAAAACCAGGTGGGCAGAAAGAGGAAACTAACACAGTTCAGGATTTTACAACAGAAGATGTTTGGTGCAGCAAAGCTTTTCTTCTGTGACAGGGGAAAACAAATAGAACTTTTGGATGTTCTTTATACCTCAATTTCAAGGTGCAGAGCTTTCCCTGAATATGTTCCTCTCCCATATTCCCAGCCTTGTCCTCCGTGTCCTAGCCTTTCCCTCCATGGCCATGCCAGGGCCAGCCCGTCTCCCTCCAGCCACACCCCTCCTCCACCATCTCTGCCTTTAGAGATTTTAGCTATTTAAACATTTCCACCTCCTCTTCTTCCCTAGAGGACAACTTTCTCTGGACTGCCTCCTTTTTTTTGCCTCACAAAGTCACCATTAGCTCAGAAGTTCATACAGATCAGTTCATTTATCCAGCTACTACGTGATAGGCACAGTAGAAGCTTCTGCAGAGGGTACTAAGATAAGACACAGGTCCTGCCTTCAGGAATCTTTTGCCTGAGAATGGTTATAACACAAAACACCCATGCGTACATATCCAAGTGAGTCAAAATGCCCTGGATTCTTTGGGGTTTCAAAGGGTGGCATGTTCACATCTGGTTGGGGAATCAGGAGAGGCTTCATAGCAGAAGGAGCACTTGAGCTGTGCCTTGCAAGATGGGCGGCATTTTAGCAGGCAGAAGTAGAATGAAGAAGAATAAAGGAAGGGGGCCAGTGAGCACCAGGAAGAAGAAAATCTCAGAGCATACATACATCAAAGAGTAAACTCTCCAGTTTGGCCAAAATGGAAGTCCGGTCTTTATTTTCCAACCTTCATATTTGGTCACCTGGTATCATGTGTTCCATAAGAGCCGTGGAACAGGATAGAGTTAACCTTAAACTACTGATGGCATGCACAGATACATGTAGAAAGGCATTGAATGCCAGCCTAAGAAGTCTTCACCTAATCAATGACTTTAACAACAATTTAGGAAACTAATTTTGGCTAATATTGTCCCCGATAAAGGCTTGCCAGGAGTTCTGTGTCCGCCTCCCAAAATAACAGTAAGATGTTTTAACAGTAGGTTTTGCAAAAGAGTGTTCTCACTCATTTTATAACCTAAACACGAAGCTCACGGTGGGCCTTCCAGGTCCACTGGCGGTGGTGACTGGGCAGCACCTGGAGAAAACATCTGTGCGGTCTCCACTCTTGAGGGTGAGCTGGGAGAGTGCTAGGACTGCCAGGTCAAAACTGATTTTTTTCTTTAGGAAGATCAGGAACAAGATTGGGGGTATTCGCCTTAAGAAGAGAGAGTAGAACAGATCCAAGACACACAGTAGGAAGTCAGGTCCAATGCCAGGGCAAGACTAGCTGATAGGTCCGAGGATGGAAGAAGTCTGCAAATGTTGGCCAGGGTTGTGAGACCAGAAGAAGATGCAAAGAGTCAGGGCTTGAGGCCGAGGCTGGGAAGCAGCCATGGCAGCAGAGGCCACAGTAAATAACACACATCCAGGCTCCGTCCGCCCCTTTCTTCTGTTCCCTTTAGACTGCTGACCTAGCAACCAGGCAAACGCACAAGTTTTAGACAGTGCCGGTACAGTATAAAGGATGTTCCATGTAAAAAAAAATGAGTTTCCCATTAGTAAAAAGCTCTGGTTTATTCTACCTATTGAACCAGGTAAAATTACTTGCCTTTCTCATGTGATGCTCCGATAAAATGAAGGTGGAAAGGATAGTTGGAAGGAAGTTGGAACGATTTTGCAACTCACCTATGTGTTGATAATTCAAGAATCAACCTAAAAATATCAACATCTTCCCATGCCTATAACACTACCCTTGGCCTTTTAAAGAGATTCAAAATACACTTAATGCAAAATCAAATTTAAATACTTGGCAGAAATATATTCAGATTTATATGTCGTGAATTTCAGAGCACCCAGCTCTGGGACCTTTCTGAGAAACAAGAGACGACACACACAAAAAAAATCTTTTCACTTCATCTACAAATATTAGTCAACAAATATTTATTGACTGTCACTACCACATTCAGTGATTGCCATCCCATTACCACACTGATAGGTGCCCGATGCAGGCAGTCAGGCAGAAAGAATTAAATGTTAAAAGCTGCCTTTTTAACACAAACATTGTCTTTTACTTTTATCCTGCTCTAATAGTCTGCAAATTAATCCTCATATTACCCAAGAAGCTATTTTTAAGTCTTATGTGGAAATAAAAAGACATACCTGAGAGGTCACGAGACTTGAGAGGGCAGCAACAATACACATAAACATTCTGCGTTTTTCTATGGCTCATACCCACTCAAATAAAAATTGGTTTCATTGATAGGTCTGATTTTTCTCCATGCTTTTCACTAAGCATATTTTACAGAAAACAACAGAAGCTTCACATAAATGGGTTGGACTATCTCTTTAGAGATGGCATGAGACCCTTTCTGATCACTTGAAAGTCATTTCTGTTTTTTAACCTTGTTGTGACGAATCAGGAAACACATACAATGCCAGAAAAGTGGATTACTTATTTATGGTAATTTTTCTAAGAATAAGAAACTTCGAGATTAGGTAACTATTTCTCAAAACTATTTTTTTTATTCTGTTATAGAGAAAAGTATAAAGAGAAGTGAATAAGACTACCTTATTGCAGCTAAAGAACAAACAATAAAATATAAAGGAACCCTACCTTAAAGTAGCTTCAATGGGCAGCTCAAATGACTGAATCTCACCCAGGACATTCTCAAAGGTTTGATCTGAGTCTTCTTCCAACATTGCTCCACATGCCCCTGATTTTCCAGCTGCAGACATCAGATTTCAAGAGAAATACAGCTTTAGTTTATTAAAAATATATAGTTTTAAAAATAATTATAAGATCCTCTGTTCACCCAGAGTAGCAGCAAAAACTGAGCTCACTGTCTGACTTCATGCTATCAAAATCCTCGCTTCCAAGAATGTTGCACAGCTGTTGCTGTCCTGTCTCCACTTATAACATTTTACTTATTATTAACCTTGACACAGTTCAGAAAGTTCCTGCCTGATGCTTGCTATATTTGCTTACTTGTTTCTCAAAGACAGCAGCTACAAACTTGGTAGGAATTAGAACCATTACACTATAAAAAGTTTTTAAATAACTGACTCATTAGGGCACATATTTTAATATTATTTATGCTAAATACATAGTTAAAGCTACGTTCCTACTATTCCTGCAGCTATACCCTTGCCCACAAGCCCAAGCATGTAGCTTGTTCAGGAAAAATAACATCATATAGAATAGAATTTTGAGGTCACTGGGCTTCCCCCTTCTTCTTCACTTCTCCACCCTGCGCACTGCCATGTGAAGTTTCCCCATTACAGAACTGTCCCTTTTGTCCCTGTCCAAATCCCATGTTCCTGGAAGCAGTTGGATTTTAGTCACTTAGGCCTCACTGTGAATAAGTTTGCCAGATCCTTTCTGCAGAGACTGTTTTGATGGCGAGAAAGCATGAAGCTGCCAGGATCTGAAAGGAGAGAGGTTGCCACTGAGAGGGAGACAGTGCAGGAAGTAGAGGCCCCAATACCAAGGGAAAATATGCCCTACAGCCAGCCCCACGTACACATAAGAAATCAAGTAGGCGTGTTACCATTTGCATCAGATCTTCCTCAGCTCTGAGTTTAACCTCAGGTTGGCATTTAAAGGTATGGATAGTGAACCTTTTAATTTTTTTACAGTTTTTGTGAGATTTTAAAATATTACTCTAAAAAAATGAAGTTATTTCTTCTAAAAATGTAGTATTGATATAAGGCATACAAGGCATATGTCACAAATTGCACCCATTTTTTAAAGTTCTCCCTGTATTAATTGCATCTGATTTTTTACTTCTCCCTAGACAGTGCCTCACTGCAGGCAGTGTGCCTCTGTGCCCTATGACTTCGGGCTTAGCCATGTGACTTCTACTGGCCAATTATAAATGAGCTCAAGTAATAGTGTGTGAGCTCCAAGCCTAGGCTTGTCAAGGCCTGGCATATTTCTGGTTGCCCTCTTGTACCTCTGCTGTCACCTGAGAAAAACATGCCGTAGGTAGCTTGCTGGTCCACAGAGGAAGCAATCATCTCCACTGATCCAGAAAACAGCAAGGGAAAACATATGTTCAATTTAGCTGCAGCAGCCTAAAGCAGAGCTGCCACCCAAGCACAGGCTAGCACAGCCATACCCCAAATGATCCACAGACACAGGAGCAATAATAAATGATTGTTATTCTCAGCCACTGAATGATGGGGTGTGCAGCAAGAGCAAACCAATATGGCATCCTGTACTCCGACCCCACCAATAGGCTCAATTCCTAGCTCTAGTGTTCCTCCGGGGCAGGATGGGAGAAATGCAGCAGGAGTATGCCTAACACCATTTCCCCCAAGATGAAGTGATGATGCCCTCCTTTAAGACCTGACACAAAACAGTGGTTTCCTGCCTTGTGTTAGTCATTGATATGCAAGGTTTTTAATTTACATAAAATTATCAGATTATCTAAGAAAAGAATGTCTATTTGATTCATATTTATATTCCCCATAACACTTAACTCATTGCCCTATGTACAGTGGATGCTCAAGAAATACTTATTGAATGAATGAGTGAATGATTGCAAAAGCTACATGCTAAGAGCTACCTCTGACCTGTGAGAAAATGTTGGTCCAAATTAGGCAAAAATCTGACAATTCCAGATTGAATTTATCAGAATCTGAGAATACATAAATACAAGATGACAAATTACTCTGCTTATAAGAGAGTTTTGGTCATTGCTACACTATATCAGAGAAAACAAATTCATAGGTAAAGCCACATACCCACCAACACAGAACAGTGATGACCCAGCCTTATATACCACATGGTTTTAAAAAAAAGATTCTTCTACTTCCAGCCAAGATGGAGGCATAGATAGACACACTTTGCCTCCTCACACAACAAAAAGAAGGACAATAACAAATTTAAAGACAAAAAACAACCAAAACTGACAGAAAATCGAACTGTATGGAGGTCCCACAACCAAGGAGTTAAAGAAGAAACATTCATCCAGACTGTTAGGAGGGGTGGAGACAGTCAGCCAGGGTGGAGAGATCTCATGGCAAGGAGGCAGCCACAGGCCGGAGGACAAGGGTGGGCAAGGCAGTGGCTGGTGGACCAGGTGAGGCAGCAGCTGGTGGACTGGGGTGTCCCACATATGTGTGCAGCTAAACCAGGAGGAACAAGTAGGGAGTGAGACAGACCACAAAACCCAGAGTTCCAGCGCAGGGAAATAAAGCCTCAAATCTCTGATTGAAAACACCTGTGGGGATTGAGGCAGCAGCAGCAGGAGAAACTCCCAGCCTCATAGGAGAGCTCCTTGGAGAGACCCACAGGGTCCTAGAACATACACAAACCCACCCACCAGGAATCAGCACCAGAAGGGCCCAATTTGCTTGTGGGTAGCAGGGAAAGTGACTGAAAACCAGCAGAGAGCAGAGCAAGTGGCATCATTCGCTCTCAGACCCATCCCCCATGTACAGTATCACAGCACTGCGACATGGGTCACCCCATCCCGGGGAAAACCTAAGGCTCTGCCCCTGACGATGTAACAGGCTCACTGAGACCAAAAAAATAAAAAATAAAATGGCCCAAATGAAAGAACAAGTGAAAGTTCCAGAACAAATACAACTAATCAGTGAAGAGATAGCCAACCTATCAGATGCACAGTTGAAAACACGGGTAATTAGGATGCTCACAGAATTGGTTGAGTATGGTTGCAAAATAGAGGGAAAAGCGAAGGCTATGAAAAGTGAAATAAAGGAAAATGTACAGGGAACCAACAGTAATGGGACTCAAATCAATGGTTTGGAGCAGAAGGAAGAAATAAACAGTCAACCAGAACACAATGAGGAAACAAGAATTCAAAAAAATGAGAAGAGGCTCAGGAACCTCCAGGACAACTTTAAATGTTCCAACATCCAAATCATAGGGGCACCAGAAGGAAAAGAGGAAGAGCAAGAAATTGAAAATTATTTGAAAAAATAATGAAGGAGAACTTCCCCAATCTGGCAAAGGAAATGGACTTCTAGGAAGTCTGGGAGGCTCAGAGAGTCCCAAAGAAGTTGGACCCAAGGAAGCACACACTGAGGCACATCATAATTATATTACCCAAGATTAAAGATAAGGAGAGAATCTTAAAAGCAGCAAGAGAAAAGGAGACAGTTACCTACAAAGGTGTTCCCATTAGACTATCAGCTAATTTCTCAAAAGAAACCTTACAGGCAAAAAGGAGCTGGAAAGAAGTATTCCAAGTCATGAAAGGCAAGGACCTACATCCAAGATTACTCTATCCAGCAAAGCTATCATTTAGAATTGGAGGGTGGATAACGTGCTTCCCAGATAAGGTCAAGTTAAAGGAGTTCATCATCACTAAGCCCTTATTATATGAAGTGTTAAAGAGACTTATTTAAGAAAAAGATCAAAAATATAAACAGTAAAATAACAACAAACTTATTAACTATCAACAACTGAACCTAAAAAAACAAAAAGAAACTAAGCAAACAACTAGAACAGGAACAGGATCACAGGAATGGAGACCACATGGAGGGTTATCAGGGGGAAGTGGAGGGGGAGAAAGGGAGGAAAATGGAACAACTGTAATAACATAATCAATAAAATATATTTTCAAAAAAGATTCTTCTCTCCACATACCCCAAATTTTTATTTTTTTAATTTTCATACTTAACAGAAGAGTTACAAGATGACTGCAATGAACAGCCATATACCCTTCATCTGATTTCACCAACTCTTAAAATTTTGCCACAGTTACTTACTCTTTCTCTCTGTTTATTGAAGGGGGTTATATAATGTAGGCATATGCTTTTAATACACAGAGTGAGAAATTTGTATTAATTTGAAGAGTATGTTTAGAATAATATAACACTATGCTACAAAGCAGTACAATAAACAAATCACAACAGCTTTGACTTATTGTTACTGCATGACCCTGTTCTTACTACACAGCCCCCTCAGCCTTTTCAGTACGGCCAGCCCCACCAGGAGATTCAAGGTCTTCCAAGCTGTTGGCCTGATAGCCCAGCCCCCATGCCACCTCCTCCTCTCCTCAGCTCCCCCCCACACCTCCTCTACTTCTACATTTCTCTCTTCTGCTCCTCCCTCTTCTGTTAAGTGAATTTTCTCTCTGCCTCTTACTTTCTTCTAAGCTGTATAAGACCCAGGCAACAACTTCCTGTTTCCACTGGCTAACCAGCATCTTCCTTTTATTCAAAACTTTCCTTGAGTGCCATTTCCTGCCGGAAGTCCACGCAGACTGAATGAACAGGAGACAATCTCCTCCCGAAAGTAACATTTAAGAAAAACAACCTCCCCTGTCCGATAGTGCTGACAACAAATTCACCAAATAAGGAAAAGAAAAGGAGGAAATGGAAAAATTTTTAAACAGCGATATTCCAAGGTGCCCATAAAGGTGAATGGTGTGTGTGAATGGAATGTTTCCTCTCCTCCAGCTGCAGCTCAAACTGTTGAACTACTTCCTAGGATCAAGCCCAACCACAGACAGGAGTTGTTCAGGTGGCTCTAGGCCAGTGGTTCTTGTCCCTCCCTAACCCCAGGGCAATGCCCAGGGACGTTTTTGATTGTTGCAAGTGGAGGTGAGTACTACTGACATCTGGTGGGTATAGGCCAGAGATGCTGCTAAATGACCTGCCATGCACAGCACAATCCCATGATTATCCAGCCAAAAATGCCAATAGTTCAAAGACTGGTAATTCCAGTCCTAAACTGATCTTTGGGACACATGATCAGGCTGTGTGTGGTGCTGATATGGCCCTGTTCCTGGGGCCCCTTTCTGGGCCTCTTTCTCTTCTTCTCCATAGTGGAGTCTATGTCTTATTATTCTGCTAAGAATCTTAGTCCCTCTGGAACTAGAAACCAATTTTTAAAAACAATTGTATAGGTGTTTATTTCAGCCAAACTGATGACATATGCCTGGGAGCAAAATTTCAAATGCTCCCCAACTTTTTTTCAAGTAGCTTTATTATTCAAATAAAAATTGTCAGTCTTTTGCCTTCCTCCCTCACCAAGACTAGAATCCCAGCCTTCCACTCTGTGCTGGAAATACCAGTCGAGGCATTACGTTCATGTGCTTCCCTGGCACAGGTGCCCCTCTACTATTTATAGTGCCTAGGAAACACAGGGCCTGGGGGCAAGGCATGGGTGGCCAGAAGTTAGGACAAAGGTACCAAAAGGAGGCGACCCAGCCTGACATCATCACCTGTATTCACTTCCGTTCAGACCCTTGGTGGAATCTGTTTCATCCTCCCACTGCTACCTTAAACCTTCCTGTGGGAGTAACTCTCTCACATTTTTAGGTAGTCCTAATGTTTTGATGTGTCCACTAAAAAAAAATTCAGGAACCTAAGAATACAAGGGATTTCCTAACATAATAAAGGGACTCTGTCCACCAAAACAGAAAAAAAGAAAAGAAAACCCATGCTGACATCTTACTAGTTTAAAAAATTGTCAAACATTGGCTTCCTCAGCTCAGGAAAACATCATTAACTCTATTTGAATTCAACCTGGAAGTCCTAGCCAAGGCAATAAGATAAGATAAAGAATAAAAGCTATAGAGATTGGTAAGAAAGAAGAAAAATGTATGCTTGCAGAATGTATGATTATTTACATAGAAAGCATAGATGGACCAACAAACAGAATTAATGAGTAAATTTAGCAAGCTTTCTAGATTAAAAAATGAAATGTAAATCTATATGTTAGTACCAACTAGGAAATAAAGTACAAAATTAATACTGTATACCATAGCATCAAAGCATATCAAATATCTAAGAATGTGATGTGATACCTGAAGAGGGCTTGGGAGTCTGTTAGGTCATGACTGAAAGTGCTAACAGAGTCATAAAAAATTTCTTTAAAGTATACCAGGCACACCCTGACCAGCATAGCTCACTTGGTTAAGCATTATCCCAAAAAGTGAAAGGTTTCTGGTTCCATTCCCAGTCAGGGTGTATGTCTGGGTTGTGGGCCCAGTATCTGGCTGGGGGCATGAGAGAGTCAACAGGTTGATGTTTCTCTCACACATTGATGTTTCTCTCCCTCTCTTTCTCCCTCCCTTCCCCTAGCTCTAAAAATAAATAAATAAAATATATTTTTTTAAAGTATGCCAGGCATACTTCACCTCTTGCTTGCCCCTCTTTCTGAAATACTCCTATTCTGATATCTACTTGGCTCCCTCTTTGACTTCCTTCAGGGCTTTAATAAAAAGTCACCACCTCAATGATGCCTCCACTCTTAACAAAATCCAGTGTTTTCAACTTGATCTGGAAGTCCATATCCCCACCCCACTCTCTCTGCTTTGTTTTTATCCCCTAGCTCTTATCACCTTTAAACATACTGTTCACTTATTTACCTTGTTTATTGTCTGTCTCTTCCCTTAGAATGTAAGATGAATGAGGACGGGAATTGTTTTCTGTTTTGTTCATTGAAGTGTCTCCAGTGCCCAGAACTGTGCCTGGCAAATAGAGATGAAACACAATAAATAATTGTTGGATGGATGGACAGATGGGTAGATGGATGAACAAAGAAACATAAAAATGAGAGAGCAGAAAAATAAATATCTGAATAATTTTAATATATGAGGGCAAAAAAAATAGCATCAGAAAAGAAGAAGGAATAAAAATGCCAGGAAGGGCAACCTAGGTATGCACTAAAGATGAACGGATAAACAAAATGTGGTAGAAATATGCAGTGGAATATTATTCAGCCTTTAAAAGAAAGGATATCCTAAAAGACTTAAATATAAGTCACCACACCATAAAATTCCTGGAGGAGAACACAGACAGGAAAATCTCAGATATTCCACACAGCAATATCTTTACGGATATGTCCTCTAGAGCAAGGGACATAAAGGAAAGAACAAACAAATGGGGCTACATCAAATTAAAAAGTTTCCTCATGGTTAAAGAAAACAGCATTAGCCCTTTTGGCTCTCTGAGCAGCACAATGGCGGTGGGCAAGAACAAGCGCCTGACGAAAGGCGGCAAAAAGGGAGCAAAGAAGAAAGTGGTTGATCCATTTTCTAAGAAAGATTGGTATGATGTGAAAGCACCAGCCATGTTCAATATAAGAAATAGAGGAAAAACACTAGTCACAAGAATGCAAAGAACCAAAATCGCATCGGATAGTCTGAAGGGCCATGTATTTGAAGTGAGCCTAGCTGACCTGCAGAATGATGAAGTTGCATTTAGAAAATTCAAGCTAATTACTGAGGATGTTCAGGGCAAAAAGTGCCTGACTAATTTCCATGGCATGGATCTTACCTGTGACAAAATGTGCTCCATGGTCAAAAAATGGCAGACCATGATTGAAGCTCATGTTGATGTCAAGACGACTGATGGGTATTTGCTTCATCTATTCTGTGTTGGTTTTACTAAAAAATGCAACAATCAGATTCGGAAGACCTCTTATGCTTAGCATCAGCAGGTCTTCCAACTCCGGAAGAAGATGATGGAAATCATGACCCGAGAGATGCAGACAAATGACTTGAAAGAAGTGGTCAATAAATTGATTCCAGATAGCATTGGGAAAGACATAGAAAAGGCTTGCCAGTCTATGTATTCACTTCATGATGTCTTTGTTCGAAAAGTCAAAATGCTGAAGAAGCCCAAGTTTGAATTGGGAAAGCTCATGGAGCTTTATGGTGAAGGTAGCAGTTCTGGAAAAGCTACTGGGGATGAGACAGACGCTAAAGTTGAATGAGGTGATGGATATGAGCCCCCAGTCCAAGAATCTGTTTAAATTCAGACATTTAATGGTGACAAATAAAAAGGCCTACTTGTGATTAAAAAAAAAAAAAAACAGCATTAAAATGAAAAGGAAACCAACCATATGGGAAATATATTTGCTGATTATACCTCAGACAAGGGTTTGATCTCTGGACTAGATAAAGAACTCACATGACTCCATACCAGGAAGACAAACAATTTGATTAAAAAAATGAGCAAAGGACCTGAACAGACACTTCTCCAAGGAGGACACACAGAGGGCCCAGAGACATATGAAAGGATGCTCACCATCACTAGCCATCGGAGAGATAAGAATTAAAACCACAATGAGATATCACTTCACACTGGTCTGAATGGCCATCATTAACAAATCAACAAACAGGTGCTGGCAAGGTTGTGGAGAAAAGGGAACCATAGTACATTGTTGGTGGGAATGGAGACTGGTGCAGCCACTGTGGAAAATAGTATAGAATTTCCTCAAAAAACTAAAAATGGAACTGCCTTTTGACCTGAGATTCCACTGCTGGGATTATACCCTAAGAATCCTGAAACACCAGTTCCAAAGAATCTGTACACCCCAATGTCCATAGCAGCATTATTTACAATAGCAAGTGCTAGAAACAGCTTAAGTGCCCATCAGTAAATGAGTGAATCAAAAAACTGTGGTACAAAGAGATGGAGAGATCAAAGATGGAGGCATAGGTAGACACACTGTGCCTCCTCGTACAACCAAAAGAAGGACAACAAATTTTAAAACAAAAAACAACCAGAACTGACAGAAAATCGAACTGTATGGAAGTCCGACAACCAAGAAACTAAAGGAGAAACTTTCATCCATACAGGTAGGAGGGGCGAGAC
>VMDR010013205.1:0-25312 GCA_007922815.1 Macrotus californicus | reverse complement strand
AGAGGCTCTCACTGTCTAAAGACAGGACAATTGGAGCATGATTGAGAATAATCATGATAAATGACATTGTGTGGATCCAATTAGCAAAATCCAGGTTATAAGAAATTCTACAGAAAAAATGACCAGGTTCTTTAACCAATATATACATTGGAAAGAGAGAGAGAGGAGGAGGAAGAGGTGAGAAGGAAATCATATCTCAAATAATTTTTATAACTTGGAAAAAGGCCCAATGTATATTAAATTAGGAAAATCAGGATATAAAACTGTATTTATAAAATAAATCCATCTTATTTTTTTAAGAAGCATTCAGCAGAAAAGAAAAAAATAGTAACAATGTCTCTCCATAGGTAGCAAGATTAGCAGGATCATTGGTAATTTTTAAATATTGTTTTGTATTTTCCAAATCTGTTTTAAGATGCAAATGTTATCTTTATAGTTATTACATTATATCCATTTTCAAATGTTTTTTACAAGAATACTGACTGACCTCATTGGACTATAATGTGTTGATGGGTCCTGCATCCCTAGTAGCAGCCATATATTTTACTAAGGTTTCTCTGGGAAAGACCAGAATACAAAGGAATGACCCAATTCTTCTAACTCTGCGATGGGTAAAGAAATTAACCCTCATGTAACTGTTCAGGAACGTCAGCATTTGAATTATGAAGTCTGACTTTCATTAGATGAAAAACAGGAAAAGGAAACAAACAGCCTCAACATAACCCAGGCTGGGTACAGAAGGCCCAAGAGCTACAAGTTTATTCTGTAATGTTGCCAAGGCAACAGCAGCTGCTTCTGGCACCACAGAGGGTGGGGGAAAGGGAAACAGTAGAAATAAAGAGGAAGAATGATTCCGCGAATATTACCTAAGAAAATAGGAAAGAATACTAAAGTATCAGATATTTCCGTAACACTTGAAGTGTTGATAATGAAAGGCAAATGGTTTTTTTCATATAACCTACCTAGAACCAAATAGGAACCCAGTGCCTTTGTCATATTATCATTTTCCCTTCCATGGCTCCAAACAGCAGTGGGTTGGGCTTTCTCACAGCTTTAACCCCTTGAGTGTTAAAACACATCAGTACTTTCTTGTGACAGTTACTGCTACATCTATTTACATGGCTGGAAGATGCTATTATGTTTTTACTGTGTCTGGACTTGAGAGGGAAGATGAGAGGAAAGGGCCAGGACTGGTCTTCCTCCTCCTTTCCTCCCCTTGGCTCATGCCTCCACATCTTTTTATCTGAAAAGGAAGGAGATGGAGGAAGGGAAATGTGGCAGAAGAGCGAAAGAGGAGAGCATGCCTGGGGAGTGTGTTAGAGATATTTTCATGTAAGGGGCCAAGGAGCCAACAGACTACTTGCCCAGAAGGCAGCCCCTGTAGGACCACAGGGAGCCTGGAAAGAGCTAAGTTGGGGGCTGTTTAATGAGGGCTGGAACCCAGCTCTGCTTGTGACAGGTCATGGAAAGCAATGGGAGCTAAAGATGAAGGCAGAGATATGGAAATAATTAGTAGATGTTAAGCAACCATATCATTCTCAATCTGGAGAAACTGAGAGCTCTGACTCCCTGGTTCAGGGAAAGACTCCGACTCCACCACTGAAGCTCTTTTCATGTGTTCAGAAGCTGAAACAGTCTCCAGGTAGTTTTTATATGCTTAGAAATAAAGAGAATTTAGAGCCCTGTCTGTCCTTAATTGAGACTGAATGTTTTTTTAAAGGCCAAACTACCTTTAAAACAAGTCTGGATGGCATAGTGGTTAAAGTTCTGAACTTGGAAGTCAGACAAGTCAGACAAACCTGGATCTAAGCCCCAGGTTTGCCATTTATTTATTTATTTATTTATTATTTTATTATTGTTCATTTACAGTTGTCGCATTTTCCCCCCACCCCAGCCAATCCCACCCCCCTCCCTTGCTCCCACCCTCCCCCTTGGTTATGTCCATGTGTCCTTTATAGTGTTTCCTGAAACCCTTCCCCGCACTGTTCCCTCCCCCTTCCCCTCTGGCCATTGTTAGATTATTCTTAATTTCAATGTCTCTGGTTGTATTTTGTTTGCTGTTTTCTTTTGTTGATTATGTTCCAGTTAAAGGTGAGATCATGTGGTATTTCACCCTTACCTCCAGGTTTGCCATTTATTTAGAGCTTGCCTCTAAGGCTAACATAAAGCTGGATTGTGAACGTGGCACAACACCTAGAACATTACTATTCTTTCAACATGTCTTTGAAAAGTGGGAAGGAATGGAGTTCACCTGTGCTTTCTTCTTGGATTTGAAAGTGACCAAATAAGGTAGAAATGGGAAGGGGGGTAGGGGGTGGTAGGGGGAGGGATGCAGAGAGAGAGAGGGGGAATTTATTTTAAGGAATTGGCTCAGGGGATATTAGTCCTTTTCTATTAAGGCCTTCAACTGATTGGATGAGGCCTACCTACATTATGCAGGGTAATTTGCATCACTCAAAGTCTGCTCATTTAAATATTAAGCTCATCAGAAAAACACTTTCATAAAAATATCTAGAATGATGTTTGTCCAAATATCTAAGTACTATGACCTAGCCACATTGAAAGATACAATTAATCATTACAGCGCCCCTTAGAGCACTACCCAAACATTGCTACTTCCTCACAAGCTAGTAACCATAACCCCACAGAGTCGCTCACACAACGAACAGGGTTTCATTAATGCAGTTACTGGCACCGCATCTGTGGAGTGGTTGGGACTAGGCTTCAGTTTTGTTTTATTTGTGTTGCATCCTTCTTTAAAAGAAAGTAAGACAAAGCACAACCTAATTTGACACCAAGAATTATGTCAAAAAAGAAATTTCTACCACAGATTCTGTGGCTAATATGTCTTTATTCCAATCTCTTTAATATTATGTGAAAGAGGAAAATATTTAAGGGGCATGCTAAACTGGGGACCAGAGGTTCAACATGCTACCCTGCTATTTAGGCAGTGTCCTAACCTTCAGAGAAGCAGGTAATCATACCTGAGCCAAACAAGGGAGTGGAGAGGATGTGCTGCAATACTCTGTGTGAAAGCACAGAGGTATCAATTTTACTTGAATCTGGAAAAAAATTGAGAGCTGAAACCTATTGGGGTAAACTAATTTGTTCAGAAGAGCAATGCTGTATAAACAGAAACCGTCACTGATTTTTAAACAGAAAAGAAGGAATGAGAAAACAAGCTGTCTGTCTTTGAGGCTGACATCTTGTTCTTTTCTCTTTCTCTTGAGCAAAATTTCACTGTGTCCTACCAGCCCATGTCAGTGATTTCTCCAGTTTATGGCTGTATGCCCATCTTTCTTTGTCTGGTGCACACCCATGGTACAGCCCTCTTTCTGTTTGCTGCTGTCAGTGAAGGAGCATGTCCATGTCCTAGTTGGGAGTCCAAGGGCAAAGATGATACACAGGATTTGAAAAGGTGCCTCTCATGGATTTTGGGGAAGAAGCTCTCTTAGATACTGCTGCTAAAACTGTAAATCAATACAATGTCTTAAAGTACAGTTTGGATATATGTAACAAATATCACAAAGATGTATATGTACCTAGCAATTCTACTATAAAAAGTTTGTCCTAAGAAAGTAATAGAAAAGAATGCAAAATGTAAGTATAAAGATATTCATTAAGGTCTACTTTTAATAGTGAAAAGTTGAAAGCAACCTAAATGTCCTAAAAGATATAAAGAATTGAATAAATAAATTGTAGCCCATTTTGAGACTAGAATATTATTTAACCATTAAAAAAGTAATGGCGCAGGCCAGTTGGTTGGAGCACCCTCCTGTACACCAAAAAGTTGTAGGTTCGATTTCTAGTCAGGGCACATATCTAGGTCTCAGGTTTGATCCCCAGTCCGGTCACGAGCAAGAGGTGACCAATTGATGTTTCTCTTTCATGTCAATGTTTTTCTCTCTCTCTCTCCTCATCCCCTTCCTCTCTCTCTCTAAAAAACAAATAAATAAATAAAATATCCTCTGGTGAAGATTAAAAAAAGTAATGACATATGTGTGTATATATAAGTATATAAAATATTTGTGATATAACTTTAATTCCATTAAAAAGCAAACATATATATGAAATATTTTCTTAGTCTGTTTTGGCCTTTACAAGAAAATACTATAGACAAGGTGGCTTAAAATGACAGATATTTATTTCTCATGGTTCTGATTTACAAGATCAGTATGTGGCACATTTGGGGCCGGGTGAGGACCCACTTCCCGATTCACAGATGGCAGTCTTTTCACTGTGTTCTGGAGCCTCTTTTATGCCACTAATCCCTTTCGTGAGAGCAGGGCCTAGTTACCTCTCAAAGACCTTACCCCTGAAATATCATCATATTAAAGGTTAGGGTTTCAACATATGAATTTGGAGGGACACATATATTCAACCTATAGCATGGATATGTGCCAAAATATTTGCAGTGATTTTCTCTGGGTAGAAGAATTTTGGTTGCTTGTTTTATCTCTTGTTACTTACCTGTATTTTCTATTTTTCTACATTGAGCATATGAATACTTGTATAACTTAAAAACTGAGGAGAAAAATGCCTTTCTTGGTTATTATTCATTATTTTATAATCTGCCCAACATTTTTTATAAGTGTGGGTGCTGTGAGACCTAACAGGACATCTGGGGAGAAAAATTGTTCTCAGTATTATCTCTGTTATTTTCTCTCTCCACTGGTATTTTAACATCAATGTTGATGGAAACCTCTGAGATTGATTTTTTCTCTTCTGTAAAACAGAAAATCCTGCAGATGTCAACAATGGATAGCTCTTTCTAAAGAGTCTTAGAAGATCATGAACCAGAGCAAGGTAAAGCAGACATTTAATTCCATAAGAGGCGTTGGCCCCATATTATCATAAAGACTGTATTTCTTTGAGGTTTGTCAGCCTAAATTCATCAAAAAGGTTCTAGAGTTAATGGTGAAAACCAGAAGTTAGGAATATACACAAAGGTAGCACTAAGACACTTGACTGTGTGTGTGTTTCCATGAGGAGGGTTGATATTTTTCTTCCTCTTGGCAGACAATGAGATCTGTTATATTTAGTGTAACAGCAGGGCTTGAAATGATGTTATATTTTGATAATGCTGGAATGTTTCACCCTGAGTGCTCATAGTACAGATGACCTAGAAAACAGCTAGCACTTTTCAAGCTGGATACTGCAGAAATGTCACCATCTAATCTTGCACTCTCTTCTTTTCTTGGACTGTTGACCTGTAATCAGAGATTTAGTCTCCTAGCCGCACAGATGTTAAGACCCCATGAAGTAGTCTCAGACTTCTAGATTCTGAAACACAAAGCAAAAGGTCAAAGGTCACGCTGTTTCTTAAAGACCCAGTAAATAGTGTACCACAATAGGGGAAGAAGGAGTTGCAAGTAAGAAGGCCACCATACTGCCCATTTATTTGCAATGTCAAATCAGCTTTAGGAGGCTGAGCAGCTGGTATTCTGATTAGTCTTTTTCTTCTCCCCACTTTCATGCAACAATGGAAATGGTAGGTTCTTCTTTTGTCACAGCTGAGCCACCTTAGAACACCTGCTGACCTTTATCTGCATCTTTCTCAGGGCATTTACCTTATCCTGCCTTGTGTGGTAGTAATATATGAATACTTCTTAGACTCCTACTAGATTGCAAGCTCCCTGAGGGCACTGACAGTTTCTCAATAGGCTTGACATTGACCATGTACAATACCTTGCAAATGTTCAATAAAAAAGTCATTGAATGAATGAATAAATGAACAGAAGACACTCAAATTTTACTCACTTCTACTAACAGAGAGAACAAAGAGTTCTTGTTAAAAACAAAAGCCAATTTTTCAAGCTCCTAATGATTCAGTGGATGTGTGTGGTTTTACCTTCTCAAGAAAGGAGTTGGCTCTGATATTCCTGACATTGCCACTTTGATGCTTTCTTACTCTTCTTTTGCCAGAAGAAAAGGTGAACTTAACCATGAAATCCAACAGGCTCATTATTCAAGTTGCTGCTCTCCATCTGGGATTTTGCCTGGTCAATTTCTCTTTGCACTTCACTGTTAATAAGCTGTCTGATGGTGGAACAGGCTTAGTGTTTCCGATTACAATCTATTAAATGGATTTGTAAAATCAGTCCATGGGTATTTATCATTTAACTATTAGGTACACAACACTGAGAAATACAATGCTCATATTTATAGAACTTTTGAATTGAACAGGAAAGTAAAGCCATTTTTCATAGGCTACAAGGAGTAGTATAGATCATTTAATTTACTCTGTTTAACCATTCCAAGGGAACATCACCCTGCTCCTCCTCTTTCTCCTTCTCCTCCTCCCCTTCTTTCTTCTCCTACTCCTCCAATCACCAGCCACAGCCTTCATCAAACACCCTGTATACAGGACACGATGCCAAGTATGTAAAATGAACACAGAGGACTTTTAGATCGATATATGCTTACCCATAGAACTGTTTTTTCATCATTTACTTTTACACTGTGGACTGAAATAGAAATTATATCTTTCATTTCTTATGTTACCTTAGTATTGTGTCACTATTTTGAAGGACATGCTAACAATATTAATAAAATGTACAATGATTTGCTGGTCCCATGCCCCTTTCCCTCCCATGGTCCAAAGGGGCATGGATGAAGGAAACTCTGGGTGTTTCTATTAAAGATGGCAATGGCATCCCTGGTAGAAGTTCCTTAGAGAGGGAGGTTACCCTTCTAACTAGGTAGCATTCCTCTCTTGAGCTCCGGAAAAAAGTGTGAACTATGTATTTTATCACATGCACCAGCCATTTCTTCCCTACTCATGCCCATAGGTCTTTCATCCCAAAAGAAGCTCCACTTTCCCTTACTTCAGATATAAATGGAGCCTCAGACATGTCCTAAATCACTGGGCCAAATCTGCCAGAAATCATAAATGAAAAAGTGTTTCTAGGAGTGAGTTATTTATGGCAATGAATTCATATAATCTGTGCAGCTTTCATTTCCTTCCATTATGTTAATTCTTCCAACTCAATAATCAAATTCCCCACCCCTCACCACATACATATTTTTTTTACCCCCTGGGAAAGAAGCTGATTGATGCTGAAGTCAGGATCCATCCAATTTTATGATAGTCTAAGTACTCCAGGCAATTGCCCTGCAGCTGCCAGTGGCTGTCTTAAGCCCACACTAAAACCACCACATTTTCAGCAGGCACATTTAGAGCTGCAAGCAGGTCGGTGGTGTGTGCTATATGTGCATTTAGGAGTGTGTTTGTTTTTGGCCACATGTCCCACACAAATGAGAAGGTCAGGAAATCTATAGAGAATTGTCCTAATAATTTCTCTTTGATCTATCTCAAACTGCTCAGGGAGGGGCTGTTCCAGCCTGTTGGCATTGCTCCCTCACACAGTCCTGACTCGTTGCTTATTTATTATTCAGTTATTAGAGTTATTGGTTGTGCTCATGGCTTCTCACCCTCAGGGCATATTTACAAACAAGATAGAAAAAATCTACAGCAGCTTAATTTCTGTTATTATCAGAAAGTGTATACTTAGCATGAAACATTGCCTTTGTTTCATAAAGCTTTTATGGCATATTTATCTTCTCAAACCCTGATTTTCTTTTTAGGGGCTACCTTAAAATGTATATATGAGTCCCCTATATAAAGTAGGTTAGTAGCAAGAGAATGGGCTAATAGCCAAGAGCCCCAGCTATTGGGGAGAGGGCCCCACAAAGGAAAACCTGATCTCTGCAAGGTGATACTTAGCTCCTGATTATGTCAACATTTGCTTAACAAACTGTTTCCATTCCTTTCTGGTCTTTCTCAAAGCTTGTTCTGTCTCTTCAGATTGTGGACAAACACATGTGCACATAAGCAGATACACACAGACACACAAACAGAGCTGCAATATTGTAGCCTTCTATCTAAAATAAAGAAGTATTAACAGTTTACTGGGGACAAAGGGGACACATTTCATGTCATTTCAGCAGATCTTTTTCTGTGGACTCTTGCAGAGTCCAGATGGTTCCTAATTTTCTGGATTGCTGTATACGCTGACGGGAAAGGAAGGCCCTGAGTATGTATGAACTGACAGCACCTGAGGATGATCCTCTCCTGTGCACATAAGGTGCTAAAGGGTTTGCACAGTACCCATGATGTTGCAGAACAACTCTCCTGCCAACCTTAGAAGAGGAGTGCTAGAATGAAAAGGGAACTGGGAACCTAAATTTTATTATTCTATCTATAAATTTTCAGTGATTGTCAAAAAAAGAAAAAGAAAAACGGTAATGAAAGAGTTCTGTCACTTATTCTTTCTAATTTTGTCTCATTCCTACCATTGTCCTGCAACAATCCAACCCCCATGATGAGGTGGGACTCCGGTTGTCCTGGCATCACTGCAGAGACCATCTGGAGCCTAAATGATGTCTTAGCCTCCTGGCAGCTCACACCAAAGGTTCTGACTCTGTCTACAGGCCAAGTATTTATCAGAAGCTTTGATTGACCTTCTTATAGTTCAGTGTTGGAAAAGAGCAGCAGTTAGTTCTGATCTCTTTCAATGATAACACCTAGATACTCCATCTACTTTTCTTTTAAGGATTGAATGGAATTCTTACAAGAAGCCAGAGCCTGCCCTCTGATCATTCTCTTGGACCAGCCCAAGGCAGAGCCACCTGAAATAACCCATATGGGATTTTGCTAGGTGAACTGGGGTCCCTGGAGTCAGTATCCTGTAAGCTCCTACTCTGGCCTGCCTGGGAGTCACTATTTCCTGAACTTGGGTGCCTACAGAAAAACCAAAGGGCAGCAAGGAAATCATCCAGGCAGGTGTCCAGTCTCCTTGGTACAAATGTGTGATTCACATGGGTGGGAGTTGCATTGTTCTTCACATATCACACTTCAGTTTAAAAAAGGTGGTAATGCTGAAGCTCTGGAGTAGACCAGTCTGAGTAATGTAGACACCAAAGATGTGTTCACTGGTTGTCTATTGATTGTTTCTACTGCCTCTCTGCTATCTGGCCAGCAACAAGCCACTCCCTCCATGCAGTTTGCCCACTACCATGGGACAACATGGGAAAAACTTGCTCTTCCATGGGGTGCTCTGCTCCAGCTCCATTTTCATCTCAGTACTCCTCGTTTTTCAATTCTTACTTCCTGCTGCATCTGTGAATACTTTCTTGCTTCTTTATTTATGACACACTTTGGAAACACTGTTATACCACCCCAAAACACAGCCCCCAGGTTGTTGCATCTGCCCTTCTTTTTGGATGCCCAGTTCTGCAGTACAATAACCAGCAATCACATATTGGTCATGCTTCCTGGAAGAAAAGCTTTGCCATTGAAATGCAAATAGCTTATCAGAGGTAATAAATCCTTTCCAAGAGCTAGGACTATCTCTACCTTATTGGGCTTTGCCAAATATTTCAAATAGCCTTTCTGATCTAGTCATGGTGAAATATTGGTATTATCACTAGTTGAAGACAGTGTTCTTAAACTATACATCATGATACATTACTGTGTTCTGAAATCAGTTTGGTAGTTAACAACTAGCATTAAAAACTAGAATTGAACCAAGTAGAATAAAATAAACAAAAGTGCACTTCATGTAATAAGGTAAAATATTTGTTTTAGTGCACACACATACATAGGTATAAAATGTGTGTCCTGGGGTGGATGGGACATAAAATGTACTTTTGTTTATTTTTTTAACCTTTATTTTCATTGTGAAATAATTTAAACTCCCAGAAGCATATGTACAATTTACATATTTTAAATACTAATAAAGCCAAAAACGGAATTCCCAACGCTACAGTTGACAACAGAGCCAGTACCTTAGAAGTCATCTGAGAGACCCACTTCACCTCATTGCCCCTCTTCCCCCAGAGGCAACCACTACTTTAACTTATATGATAATCATTCCCTCGCTTTCTTTATAATTTAATCACTCACACATATATCAGGAAAGATAGAGCCTAGTTTGGCCTATCTTTGAGCCCTTTAACAGTTCTTCCAGGATATGCTTCTTCTAGTCAGTGTTGTACTAGACTAGAGATTTTTTTATAATTTGCAAGATTTATTCCCATTGTTGTGTACAGCTATGGTTTATTCATTTTCACTGCTGTATAATTTTCTTCCTCTGATTACACCACAATATGTGAACTGCCCTAGGGCTGGTAGACATGGGGATGGTTCCAGTTGGCTGTTTACAAACATGCTGCTATGAAACTTCACCCTCATTTCTTTGGCATGCCTGTGAAGGAGTTTCTCAGGACACACACGAGAGGGATGTTGAGTTTGAGATTCCTTCACATTCAGCCTAATGAGATGGAATTTGATGCTTGCACCCATTTCCTCTACCAGCCTACATGTGATCTTATTCCAATGTATTTTTGATTGTGGGTTGTGATTGAAAAAGTTGAAAAACACTAGTCTAAAGACTCCTAAGATAGGAATAATAATTTTATAAAACTAAGAACTTTCTCATTGCTATGTGTGTGTAATGAGTGGACTCCAAGAAAACTGGAGCAGGAGAAAGGATAAAAGGATGCTCACATTTATTGAGCACTTGTTATCTGCCATGCACAGAGCTCAGTGCTTTACTCCTTTACACGTATTGTCTCCTGATCTTCACATTATCCTTATAAGATGTGATTAAATTCACTTGATAGAAGAATTGAAGTTCAGAGAAAATAAAGAACACATATAGAGTCATATAGTAAAGAACATGCTGAAGTTGGAATTTGAACTGGGCCTTTCTATCTCCAAAGACTGATCACTCTTTCCCACTGTAGGTGTTCTTCCTAGTGCCCCTGAATCTCCAGGCTGTGCTCTCTGCCTCATTGGTACATGGCCTTGGCTTCCAAATGCAATGACATCACTGTGAGGAAGGCATGGTTCATTCCAGGATCACGACATCTTCTGAAGTCCTATTTGCCTCTTCTTGGCATTTTCTTACCTCCTACTGGGGCACCAGATGCTTGGACCTTCACAGCCTGCCACTTCACTTATGCTTGCCACCCCTGTACCATGCTTAGATGTCTCTTCCCATTCATTGACTTCTCTATGTCTCTCATAGTCTCTCACTCTTTAGATGGGTGCCCTCCCAATGGAGGGGATTTTACTAACTTTTTCCCTCTGAAAGTTTTAATGTATCTGCTCACACACACAGAGGTAAATTTTAAAAGGGATTGCTCCATAAGTGTCCTCTAATGGTAAAATTTCAGACACTTGAACTGGCTGACCAGAGAGAGGGATTACAAAGAAGAAACCCTGATCTGATCTTGGCCATATATTGCCAGAATAAAGCAGGACTGGAATAGTCAGATGGCAAAATCAGAGCCTTGAGTGGCTATCCCAGTAGGAGTTCTTTTGGACTCTATCTTAAATAGCTCCCAAACTTCTCTCACAAGATCTAAGGTGGTTACTCGCAGTCAAGAAACTCTTCCCCTTCATTCAAAACAAAATCCAAAATGGAGGGGAGATGAAAGAACATTCATTTATTCCTTTATCAAATATGCCCTGGAAAACCTCAGGAATTGTGGGAGATTGCTAGGCCTTGGGCTTACAAAGAGAGTAACACACAGCTCATTCATTGCCTTGAGTAGCTTGCAAACTGGTGTGAGAGACAGATGTGAAAATTACTAACCACAGTACATTATTGTGGTAGCTGTTAATGATGCATGCTGAATACATGTAGCACTCTACTTTCCAGGCACATGTGAAGATTCTACTTCCTGGCCCCTGTGATTGGGATAAGGCCACCTGTGCTGGACAATGAGTTGTAAATGGAAGGCTACACTTCACTGCTGGGCTGAGCATTTAATCACTGGGTGACTGACCCCAGTTGTTTTTTTCCCTCTTCACAGCTATGAAAAAGGCACAGACAGAAGGTATTTTGTCAGGCTACATCTTCCAATATGAGGATAACCCAGAAAGGAGCTTCTAGTGATGTGTAGCATGAACCAGAAAGAAACTGGTGTTGTTTTAAGATGCTGAGTTTGGGAAATTGTTTGTTACTGAAGTATAACCTAACCAGTCCCCACAGATACAAATATATAAGCACATTCATACAGTCTCAGTTTTTGACTACTTGTTTTATGTGCATAACACAGATGGAGGCTCCTTTTGGTGTGGGACATTCTCCTGACCATCACATGGCCAATTGTGTGTTGGAGGAGAGGTTCATACAATAATTAATATATTCAGACAGGTTAGTTTTTCACTAGTAAAACCCTTGATTTCTATAACATTGCTGGAGGCAGAAAATTCACAGTGTTTAACAAACCTAATGAATAGCTCATGGTCACAATTGAGATCATTATGAGGCCAGTGGGCAAGATAAGGTAGCAGGAAGGACCAAACACCAAAGACAGAAAATAATGTTATCTGGGGAAATAATATGATAAATTTTCCACTTAATCAAACTGGATTCACTTTATTTTTTTTAATATATTTTATTGATTATGCTATTACAGTCATCTCATTTCCCCCCCTTTAGTCCCCTCCGCCCTGCACACCCCTTCCCACCCACATTCCCCCTCTTTAGTTCATGTCCATGGGTCATATATGTAAGTTCTTTGGCTTCTACATTTCCTATACTATTTTTAACTTCCTCCTGTCTATCTTCTACCTACCATTTATGCTTCTTATTCCCTGTACCTTTTCCCCCTCTCTCCCCACCCACTACCCTGATGATAACCCTCCATGTGATCTCCATTTCTGTGATTCTGTTCCTGTTCTAGTTGTTTGCTTAGTTTGTTTTTGTTTTTTGTGTTAGGTTCAGTTGTTAATAACTGTGAGTTTGTTGTCATTTTACTGTTCCTATTTTTGATCTTCTTTTACTTAGATAAGTCCCTTTAACATTTCATATAATAAGGGCTTGGTGATGATGAACTCCTTGAACTTGACCTTATCCGGGAAGCATTTTATCTGCCCTTCCATTCTAAATGATAGCTTTGCTGGATAGAGTAATCTTAGATGTAGGTCCTTGCCTTTCATGACTTGGAATACTTCTTGCCAGCCCCTTCTTGCCTGTAAGGTTTCTTTGGAGAAATCAGCTGACAGTCTTGTGAACACTCCTTTGTAGGTTACTGTCTCCTTTTCTCTTGCTGCTTTTAAGATTCTCTCTTTATCTTTCATCTTGGGTAATGTAATTATGATGTGCCTTGGGTCCAACTTCTTAGGGACTCTCTGAGCTTCCTGGACTCCCTGGAAGTCTATTTCCTTTGCCAGATTGGGGAAGTTCTCCTTCATTATTTGTTCAAATAAGTTTTCAATTTCTTTCTCTTCCTCTTCTCCTTCTGGCACTCCTATGATTCGGATATTGGAACATTTAAAGACATCCTAGAGGTTCCTAAGCCTCTCCTCATTTTTTTGAATTCTTGTTTCTTCATTGTGTTGTGGTTGAATGTTCCTTTCTTCCTTCTGGTCCACACCATTGATTTGAGTCCCGGTTTCCTTCCCATCACTGTTGATCCCCTGTACATTTTCCTTCATTTCACTTAGCGTAGTCTTTATTTGTTCATCTAATTTGTGACCAAATTCAACCAAGTCTGTGAGCATCCTGATTACCAGTGTTTTGAACTGTGCATCTGATAGGTTGGCTATCTCTTGGTCACTTGGTTGTATTTTTTCTGGAGGTTTGATATGTTCTCTCATTTGGGCCATTTTTGTTGTCTTGGTGCACCTGTTACATAGTCAGGGGCGGAGCCTTGGGTGTTCACCAGGGCGGGGCAGCCACGTTGCTGCGTTGTGACACTGTTTGTGGGGGAGGGGTCCAAGAGGGAACAATGCCGCTTGCTCCGCTCTCTGCCCGTTTTCAGTGACTTTCTGCGCTACCCAGTCAAATTGGGCCCTTCTGGTGCTGATTCCCGGGTGGGTGGGCTTGTGTACGCTCTAAGACCCTGTGGTCTCTCCAACAAGCTCTCCTGTGAGTCCAGGAGTTTCTCCCACTGCCGCTGCCTCAACCCCTGCAGGCGCTTTCAATCAGAGATTTTGAGGCTTTATTTCCCCGAGCTGAAACTCCGGGTTGAGGAGTCTGTCTCGCTCCCCGGTTGTTCCTCCCGGTTTATCCGCACATGGGTGTGGGACGGCTCGATCCACCAGCAGCCACCTTGCCCAGTCCACTGTCCGCACCTTGCCTGCCCTGATCCGCCAGCCGCTGCCCTGACATGAGTTCTCTCCCAAGAGTCCCCTCCGCCCCTCCTACTGGTCTAGATGAATGTTTCTTCTTTAACTCCTTGGTTGTTAGACTTTCATACAGTTCGATTTTCTGTCAGTTCTGGTTGGTTTTTGTTTTAATATTTGTTGACCTTCTTTTGGTTGTGCAAGGAGGCATAGTGTGTCTACCAACGCCTCCATCTTGGCTGGAAGTTCTGGGTTCACTTTCAAAAGGCCAGTCCCTACTGAATAAAGATTTATACTGAATGAGCGACTCTGGAGAAATAACCTTTCCTCCACAACTCCCTTCAACCCCTCTGTACTCCCAGGAGTGTGCCCTGAGTTCTCAAGTCCTGGGCCTTCAGCTACTGGTCAGCATGGCTCTAAGGGCATTGATGGAGAGGCCAGAAGACAGATGTGCATGCTATTGCCCCCAGTTATATATCACATATATGTATCACATATTATATATGCATCTTATCATATATCATGCATTATATATCATATATATTTATTTCATATGATTTGATTTAAGGAATTGGCTTACATGACTATGGGTTTGACCAGTACAAAACCTGTAGGTAGGGTAGGACAGAAGTCTAGAAACTCAGGCAGGATTTCTGTCACAGTCTTGAGTCAGAATTCCTTCTTCAGGAAACCTGTTTTTGCTCTTAAGGCTTTCAACTGATCGGATGAGGCTATGATGGATTGAATTGTATCCTCTCAAATGCATATGTTGATGTCCTAATGCCCCAATATGACTGTATTTGGAGATAGGATCTCTAAAGAGATATTTAAGATGAAATGAAGTTACAGGGTGGGGCCCTAATTCAACATGACTGGTGTTATTCTAAGAAGAGGAAGTGACACGAGGGAGAGGTGCACAGAGAAAAGGCCATGTAAGAGAACAGATCTATCTACAAGCTAAAGAGAGAAGCCTCAGGAGAAACCAAACCTGTTGGTGCCTTAATCTTGGACTTTCCAGCCTCCAGAGCTGTGGGAAATAAATTTCTGTTGTTTAAGCCACCCAGTCTGTGATATTTTGTTGTGGTGACCCTAGCAGACTAATGCAGAGGCATACCCACACAGTTGAGGGTAATCTTTGTTTAAAGTCAGTTGGTTGCAGGTGTTAATTGCATCTTCAAAATATCTTCACAGCAGCTTCCAGACTAGTGTTTGACCAACAACAGGGCACTGCAACCGAGCACCCCATCATTAACACATGAATACTTCAGTGGGAAATGTATGAGTATCCATATTAAGATGAAGTCTGTCACTAAGTTCCCTTGACTTCTAGTCCGATTTTGCCACCAAATGAGTTTTTGGAGCTTGAAGATGGGGGTAGAATTAGAAGGTAACCAAAGATTTATTTCACTTACTTCATAGTTTTGTTTCTTGTCAGACCTTCTTGTATTAAAAATGCGAAGAGCTACTATCTGTTCCTAACAGTGATAATAATGGCTATCAATTTTACATACATATAAACATATAAATATAAATATATATATATATATATATATATATATATATATATATATATATATATATATATATATAAAAACAAGCGTTAAATAACCCATTTCTTATGCTTCTTTCACAATAACCCTATGAGGTCCATATTGTTATGCCTTTTTTATAGAAGATGAAGCTAAGCTCACAGAGGGAAAGTAATTTGCTCCAAATCACACAGCTACAAAGAGGCAGAGCATGGTAGAACTCATGACCAGCTTGCTATGTTCCCTCCTCCCATGAGGAGATGTATGCAGAAAAGGAGAAAGTATACCGCTCAGAAAACAAAGAAAGTCCAAAGACATCACTGCCAAACCACTGATACTCTCCTGAAGTCCTTCCATTAGGGCTGCCCTCCAGATTATAGCCAGAGGAACCTTCCTAATGATCTCACATAGCACTTCCTTCCTCATACATCCCCAATGTCTCCCTATTAACAATTCAGCACAAGCAGTAAGTCTTACACTAGCACTGAAAGCCCCAGGACTTGGCCTCAACTATTTTTTTCTAGAAGTACTGTAAATTATTGCTGCTTTCCAGCCTGACTTTGCTCCATCTGAATTGAAAATCTGTCTCCTGTGCTGCTGTGGTCCCTTCTCTGAGGTTGCTGAATGGAGTTTGTGGTTTGATGGAAGCAGGGAGGGCTCTGGAGTCCTCCTGACCTCCCATTTTACCAATTGGGTTAACTTCCTATAAGTTGTCTACTTTCTTGAAGCCATGCTACACTTGTGTGAGATGGTCAGAGTTATACTTAGAGCACTGGGTTGATGTGGACTCAGGAAAATCAAATACTTAAAGCGAACGCAGCTGTCACCATGCAGGGGGACTCCTAAAGAGTCCATTTGCCTCTGTCTTCTATCTGTTCTACTGGTCTCTGTCCTCCCTCACAGTCTGACCAGAGTGGAAACAATGTGGACCCCTGCAGTAAGTAAAGAAGCACATGGCCACAGAGCCTCAGACTCTTAGAAAATTCAGGTATAAAGACTTTGAGAAATACTATTTCCTTCTCCTCTTCCAGGGAGTCTGTGAATACCTAGGCAGGAGCAGGCTCATCCTTGCCCCCCTCAGGGTCAGTGTTTACTGTCCCTGAGTGTGGCCTCATACTTCTAGTCCCATTCATTCCCAGAATAGCAGAAGCCCCTCTGTGGCTGCCAGTGCCTGTCCCCAAGTTTTGGCTCAGAGCTTTCCATAAAGTTCTTCTTCCTTTCACCTCCCAAGTTCTATGACTGGCATGCTCTTTTTTGGCGGTAGAGCTGGGAATGAGACCCCACAGGCTTGAAAAACATCAAGTAGAATTTCACTGAAATTGCGTCTCTTTTTTTCTCCATTTTTCATTTGAAGAAAACAAAAGCCTAGAGCCTGAAGTAGAATATTCATTAAATAATTTACTGCACCTGTCATTTTAAGTGGTAATTTAATATGACCACCCTTTGAGCCATCTTTACAACAGCACTTCTCCTAGCACCTCACTGGAGCCCATTCTGTGGTTGAGATGGCATCTTCTTTGGGAGGGATCTGTGTTCCCTCAAGTGAGTGCCTGGGTAGCACAAGAAGCCAAATGCCTTCAATTTCTTTCCAGCCTCAAAAAATCCAACTACATCAGTGACACAGCTGCATAATGACTTTGCAATTCTGTGCAGATGAATTTAAGTTCAGGAGTAAAATATGGAGACATTTAGATGAAAACCCAAATGCTAAGTTTTAAAGGTAGCTTGAAGATTTGTCAGTGCTCTGTGTGTGCCTACGATCAAAGGGACTTGAAAAGAGGTTTGTGAACTTTGGGATTTAACAACTTCTCATTTTCTCACCACCTTTTTTGAAATTAATGGCATCTTTTCTCTTTGCAGAGTTAATTTGGGTTAAGAATATAATTGTTGTTTCTGGTCAAGAGGGAGGCATAGGTAAACATGGCTTGTCTCCTCACACAACCACAGCAAAAATTACAACTAGACTATAAAACAATATCATCCAGAATCATCAGAAAATCAAGCTGTATGGAAATCTAACAACAAAGAATTAAAGAAGTCACATTAATCCAGACAGGTAGGAGGGACACAGATGCAGAGAGGTGGGGAAGGCATGGAGATGCGGAGACCTGGAATGGGTGGTCCCACACCCATGTGTGATGGACAAAAGTTGGGAGGGGTGTCTTGGAAAAGGGGGATCCCAGCCCCACATCAGACCACCAAGCCCAGGGTTCCAGCACCAGCAAGATAAATCCCCATAACTTCTGGCTGTGAAAACCAGTGGAGATTGGGGTGGCAGAAGAAACTGTGGAATTCTCAGGAGTCTCCTCTTAAAGGGCCCACAATGAAATTAGAACTTATGCAGACTCACTCTCTCTAGGCTTCAGCACCAGGGCAACAGCCAGAAGGGCACCAGTGGCATATGGGGAGGAATTGAAGTGTTTGGTATCAGGGCAAGTGCCAGGAGATAGTTTTCTCCTAGACAAAACCACAGAGGCCAGGGAGTGGCATTGTCTCCTTTCTATCCCCACACAGAGCCACAGAGCAGCAACACCATATTGGAAACTCCATCAACCTAGTTCACACTGGTTGCTCTACCCTAGTGATTACCTAAAGCTCTGCCCTATCCAACTTACTGGCATGCTTTTCTACAATAGGCCACACTACTAAAACAAGGAGTCAAAGCAGCTCTACCTACTACACAGAAAAAAATACAGGGAGGCTGCCAAAATGAGGAGACAAAGAAATATGGCTCAGATAAAAGAACAGAACAGAACTCCAGAAAAAGAACTAAGCAAAATGGAGATAAGCAATCAATCAGATGCAGAGTTCAAAACATTGGTTATTTGGATGCTCAAGGAATTCATTGGGTACTTCAATAGCAAAAAAAAAAAAAAAAAAGAAGAAGATTCAGGGAGAAATGAAGGTTACACTAAGTGAAATAAAGAAAAATTTACAGGGAACCAACAGTGGAGGGGATGAAGCCAAATCAAATCATTTATTTGGAACATAAAGAAGAAAAAAACATTCAATTAGAACAGCAGGAAGAAAAAAGAATATTAAAACAAAAAATGAGGATGGACTAAGGAGCCTCTGGGACATCTTCAAATGTACCAATATTTGAATCATAGGGATGATGGAAGGAGAAGAGAAAGAACAAGAAATTGAAAAATTATTTGAAAAAATAATGAAAGAAAACTTCCTTTATTTGGTGAAGGAAATAGACATACAAGAACAGGAAGCACAGAGAGTTCCAAACAAGATGGAGCCAAGGAGGACCATACCAATACACATCATAATTAAAATGCCAAAGGTTAAAGATAAAGAGAGAATCTTTAGAGGAAATAAAGAGGAAAGGAGACAGTTACCTACAAAGGAGTTCCCATAAGACTGTCAGCTGATTTCTCTAAAGAAAGTTTGTAAGCTAGAAGTGACTGACAAGAAGTATTCGAAGTGATGAAAAGCAAGGACCTACAACCTAGATTACACTGGCCGGCAAAGCTATCACTTAAAATGGAAGGGCAGATAAAGTGCTTCCCAGACAAGGTAAAACTAAAGGAGTTCATCATCACCAAGCCATCATTATATGAAATGCTAAAGGGACTTATTTAAGAAAAAGAAGATCAAAACTATGAACACAAAATGGCAATAAATTCACAACTATCAACAATGAATCTAAAAAACTAAGCAAACAAGCAGAACAGAAACAGAATCATAGATATGGAGATCATTTGGAAGGTTATCAGTTGGGAGGAGGAATGGGGAGAATGGGGAAAAAGCTGCAGGGATTAAGAATTACAAGTTGGTAGGTACAAAATAGGGGGATATTATGAACAGTATAGGAAATAGAGTAGCCAAAAAACTGATATGTATAACCCATGGAAATGGACTAAGTGGGGGGATTGTTGGAGGAAATGGAGGGTACTGGGTGGAGGGGGGAAAAGGGAAATCAATTGGGACAACTGTAATAGCATAGTCAATAACATATATTTTTATAAATAATATAATTTTGTCAGTAAAAAAAACCTAAATGAATTTACTTATTAATTTTAATGCATTAATTGTATTATTACTATTTTTGTCTGGAATAAAAATCAAGAAATTACTTGTAACACTTTGTTAAAGAAATTTTGACAAAATACTATAACATGAAATTTACCATCTTAAGCATTTTTAAGCGTACAGTGCAGTGGTATTAAGTACATTCATACTGTAGTGCTATTGGGGATGCTTTTTCATTGACTCCTACCCTCACCCTGAACAGTCTGGACTCACTAGAAGTAGTCATAGCAAGATTTTGTTGACTAATTGATATTTCTGTCTGTCCTGTTCCAACTATCTTAGGATATTGAGCCTTTTTACTGTGACAGTTTCTCATCCATCTGAATAGTGACTACCATCAAGCTCTTTTACTTTAGCCAAACATCCACAGAAGTAGAGGGATAACATACACAGTGGGGCAAAAGGAGGTTTACAGTTGTTTATATGGAAAATAATACAATAATTAATAAAGAATAATACACACAACTGTGTTTAACTCACAACTGTAAATCTGTGTTTAACTCACAACTGTAAATCTACTTTTGCCCATCCTGTATTTTTCTCTAATTTATGGTTGCTCTTCTTTACACAAAGACTACAAAGAAAAAGAAGAGTTATGAGGGAAAGGAACCAGTGTTTATTGGATAGCTCTGTGCTCTTATTGTGCTAAGCCATTTACGATGTCATTACAAGTGTCTTCCACCATAAAATCTCCATTTAACAGATGATGAAACAAGGTTACACATCTGGGATTGAACTCCACATTCAAATGAATCTAAAATACAATATGGTACGTTGCCCCTCAAAAAAAGAACCTGGAAAGACAGGAAGATTTTGAAGTAGGGAGGGTGAATGAGTGATTATGGGAGTGAAGAAAGGGAATGCTGGTTTCCCTTTTCAGGAGGAATCAACACTTTTGACTTCTTTTTTTTTTTTTTTGCAAAAATTGTTCATACTTTGTTGACTAAGAATACACAAAATGATTTCTCATTCATTAGAATTTTACTGTCAAAAACTAAAATATAAAAGGATAATTTAAAAAATAGATCTATATTTTCTGTTATTAGATTCTTTGAGTACAAATATCTCAAATTCTGAAACTTCAGTTTTCCTTTTTATATCAATCTTTCATTCTCATATTGAATTCCTTATAGAAGTCAAATCTGAAGCCTAACACCAATCTCATTCCCTTGGGATTTCGTGATGAACTCTTATGAATGAAAACAATCAGCCAGTGGTGCTTACCTAACAGCACTTACAGGGTCTTTGGCTGGCTAGGCCTCTTCATCAGGGAGAGAACCTCTGGAAAGGGCTTCCCGCCCTAACCTCCCCTTTGGGAGAGTGATTAAAGACATTAAAGATTACTCAAAGGATCCTGCTCAAAGGGTCACTCAGAGTTGTTGGCAGAGTTTCTGACTCTGCAGCAAATTAAAATGCCAACTATTTGTCAAGATAGATTTTCTTAACTAACTGTCACCAAGTGTTGGAATGTCTTTGTCTAGTTGAAAATGTCCCCTGGAGAGTTACCATGGCAACACTCTACAGACAGGCATGATCAAAGTCTTA
The DNA here is from genome assembly GCA_007922815.1 of Macrotus californicus. Classification (NCBI taxonomy): domain Eukaryota; kingdom Metazoa; phylum Chordata; class Mammalia; order Chiroptera; family Phyllostomidae; genus Macrotus; species Macrotus californicus. Next base: position 4,114 of record VMDR010013205.1, on the reverse strand, counting down.
AAAGAGATTTCCAAATTTGAGCACCCCTTTCCTCCTCAGGCACATAAGTTTGCTGCAAGTCACCACAGGCTTTGGATACATATCTGATGACTCCGGCATAGAGGATGGAAATCCAGAAAGAAAATGCAAAGTCACCAAAGAGATATGAGGCATCTCCCCAGCCTCAGGTGTAGGTTTGCAGTGCTTTTAATCAGGCTGTGCTTATTTTTCTCTGTCCTTCCTTCATCTTTGGGGCTCAAGGTCAAACATTTAAAAGCAAATTATTTCTTATAAAAAAAGGACTGACATGCAAGTTAGGGAAGAGGCTCAATAAAGGTAAATAGAAGATAGAAACATTTCAAGGTGGGAAAGCTGGAACTGGAATTTGATAACAGATTAAGATAATTTTCAAGAAAGCTCAATGATTGCATGTATGTGTTTCTCTTTCTTCCTTCCTTCCTCCCTCCCTCCCTTCTCTTTTTCTTGGAATGGAATACAAATGGAAACAACCACGAGATTTGGAATGAAAAATTTTGAGGCAGGTTAGTAAGAAACTAGGAAAATTCCCTGGCGAGTGGAATGAGAAAACTGAGACGAATGACTGAAGGAATGACCTGAATGGCTGAGCAATTAACAGCTTGCTGATAAATCACAAGACCCTATTCTCCCTAATCAAAGATACCTAACAGCAGGTGGTTTAAACATAACCTCCCTAGCCAAATGTATCTCAGAGCAGGTTGTTTAAATCACCTTAGTCAGGGAAGCAGATAACAAAAAATTCCATTAGAGCTAGACTTATCCAAGATAAAGGTGAAACTAACCACAGGTTGACCCCTGACTCCACTATAGACTCATTTTGATACATCAGCCTACTAAACGATACTCCTGGAAATATAATAAATATTCTGTTGAGATCCTCCCCTAAAATTCCTGCCTATAGAAAATAGATAAAACTCTCAGGACAAAGAAAGCCAGCCCACTGCTCTCCTTTGAGCACCCCTTTCCTCAGGCATGTAAGTTTGCTTTCCTTATCATAAGCTTTAATAAACTGGCTCTCACTTTCACCTGGACTTGTGTCTTGAAATTTTTCTTGCATGAGTCAAGAACCTGGAAGTTGTCTAATACATGAAAGTTCCTAGACCATGCTGGGGCAGGGCCAACCCCTGGCATGGAAGTGATCTGGTAACAATTTTCTTCATGGGTGTTTTTTTATGTCATTTTTAAATTAAATTTATTGGTGACATTCATTAATAAGGTTATATAGGTGACCATTTCTATGATACATCATCTGTATATTGCACTGTGTGCCCACCACTCAAAGTTAAATCATCTTCTGTCACCAAGTATTTGGTCCCCTTTACTCTTTACTATCCTGTCCACTCCTCTTCCCTCTGGTAACCACCATACTATTGTCTGTGTCTCTGAATTTCAGTTTTATGTCTCACATATGAGTGAAATTATATGGTTCTTAGCTTTTTCTGACTGATTTATTTTGCTTAGCATAATATTCTCAAGGTCCATCCATGTTGTCATAAATGACAGTATTTCATCATTTCTTATGGCTGAGCGGTATTTGATTGCATAAATGTACTACATCTTCTTTATCCAATCATCTATTGAAGGACATTTAGGTTGTTTCCATGTCTTGGCCACTGTAAATAATGCTGCAATGAACATAGGGGTGCATATATCTTTGTGAATAAATGTTTTCAAGTTTTTTGGTAGGTTCTCAGGACAGGGATTAATGTTTTGAGGAACCTCCATAAAATTTTCTATAGTGTCTATACCAGTTTACCTTCCCAACAATAGTGAATGGGGCTTCCATTTTCTCCACAACCTCTCCAGCACTTGTTATTACTTGTTTTGTTGATAAGAGCCATTCTAACAGGGATGAGGTAGTATCTCATTATAGTTTTGATTTTCATTTCTCTAATAGCTAATAAAGTTGAGCATCTTTTCATATATATGTTGGCCATTTGTATATCTTCTTGGGAGAAATGTCTGTTCAGGTCCTTTGCCCATTTTTAATTGTTTTGTTTTTTTTTTTGAAATAGGACTTATGACCATCCCTCTTTTGCAGATGAAGTCCAGAAAGGTTCAGTGATTTGCCCATCTTACACAACCAATAAGCAATGGAATCTGGATTTGAACCAAGATCTATGTGATGGCACAGACTGCTCGGATGCCTCATCCACAGTCTCCCTGTCTGGTTAAGAATCAGTCTGTAGAATATGCACCTTACTAGGGCAAGCCCTCTGACTGGAAACCTAAGAGAAAAATTAGTATAAAGCTGAAAATGTTAGGATCCATAGTTTAGAATATCATGCCCAGCACAGACATTGCCATCCCCTGATGACCTAGGCTCACTTTTTTGAGATCTCAGCTCTCCTTCTGGTAATAGGGTTTGACAACTGAAACCTGACATTAGGACAAAGGTGCCATAGATCAGAGGTCAGCTGGTAGGGGAAGTGAGTAGAGAGTAAACTCAGATAACATATGTGTCATGTTATACCCTCACAGTGTTCTTTTTTTTAATTTTTAAATTTGATGCCAATACTTAAAACTCAGGAGACTTCACATAAAATACAGATTTCTGTCTTCTTGACAAGCCATGTGGGACCTATATTTCTGAACATTCCCAAGAGTTGGGTGGTTGTATTCCATAACTCACTGGACATCCCTGGCTCCTTTGGGTATCTGTGGCCTTAACTACTACCTAAAGTCATGTCCTCATCATGGAGCTGAGCCCTGTAAGATTTCTGATGAAGAAAGAGAAGGCTTGAGTTTCACTCTGTCATGATGAAAAAGCCAAAATTGACATTTTAAAAAGTATTGTCTTCTAATACTAAAACTATATTTGCCGAGAGTCATGCTTCTGAGAGCACCAGGCTGTGCAAACACCACTTCTAGAATGCTTCCAACAGAGATTTGGGTAAGTGAGAAGGTGACTTGGATGGGAGGGCTATGCAATTTAAAGAAACAGGCATAAAGGAAATGTGGCCTGCTCCAGGCAGGGCAGGTAGCAGCCAGAGGGATATGAGGTGAGTTCAAAGAACAAATATTTGCTGACTCTACATGAACCAGATGGTAAAGCAGGCACATTAGCAAGCCAGTCTTCACCCTGTAGAGTATCTGCCTCCTGGATCTTATTCTCAATTCCTTATTCCTTAACTGCAAAAAAGAAGAAGGTAAAGAAAGCTGGTTCTTAGTGAGCCAGCAGGACAAAGTCCACCTTGGTCACATCTTGCATGTCCACCCTTGTCTAGTGCTCTCCCTTTTTACAAAAGGCTCTGAGCCTTGGCAATCCTGCTTCTACTATATCTTGTCCAGCAGGCAAGGGCCTTTCTCGTCCTATGGTCTTAGCCCAGAGACCCCTCCACTCTGTAAAGCAATTACTGTATCATTTTGTAATACTTTACCTCCCCCAACCCCTTTCCTGCTGTGCTGGTCTCTCTCCATGAGAGTAGAGAGCATGTTTACAGCTAGAAAATATAAATACAATCAATTTTTATATATTAACTTTGTATCTTGCAACCATAACAAACTATGTATAAGTTCTAGAAGGTTTCTTTTTTCACTTTTGTACATTCCATAGTTTTTCTACATAGATGATCATGTCATCTGTCACAGAGTTTTTTTCTTCCTTTCCAACCAGTATGCCTTTTTATATTGCCTTACTGAACTTGTTAGAACTTCTAATATGATGTTGAATTGGCATCATGAAAACCTATAGGCTTACTTTGTTATTGATCTTAGGGGAAAGCATTCAGTATTTAACACTAAGTGTAGTGTAAACATGTAATGTTAACTGTAGGTTTTGATTTGATTTTAGTTTTGCAGATGCCATATTTCTAGTGAAGAAAGTTCCATTCTATTTCAATATAGAACACAGTTAAAAGAACCCAAAAAAGATGTTTTAGATGAAATCTAATACATGATTAGAGAATTAAAAAACAAGTTAAACTAGGAATAGAAAGGAACTTAAGTAGATAGAATATTTCCCAGTCTATGCAACCCACATATGGCAATAGATTTCCTCATAGGTAAAAAAGCAATTCATGGAGACTCAATCAGAAGGTAGAAAAAGTTAAAATCAAACAGAAAACTAGAGATGCTGGAACAGGTGCACACACAT
>VMDR010013204.1:0-25320 GCA_007922815.1 Macrotus californicus | reverse complement strand
ACTCACACACCAGCTGCCCTGCCCTGCCCTGCACCCACACCCCAGCTGCCCTGCCCTGCACCCACACCCCAGCTGCCCTGCCCTGCTGGTTTTGGACATGCCAAGCCTCTGCCACCCCATGAGCCACTTCCTGACACACACATGTGCACACACATTCTCTTTCTCTGTCTCTATTTACACTACATATGTATGAAACCATGTAGAATTACATATATAACTATATATTACTACATATATAACTATATGTAATTACTTACGTATCATACAGATAAACTGCTTACAGGGCTGGTCCCCAAATCAAGCACCAGGATATTCTTTTACAGCCTGGTGAGGTTGGTAGTTGCTGATACCCCGTTTATAGGCACAACAACATCGCTTGCCCAGGACACACTCCTAATTATGAGGGTCACATTGGAACCCACATCTTCCGCCACCAAACTCAGTTTGTCTTGCCATTGGCTCATGTCCCCACTCAAGGATTTATGAATTTAGCATGGCCTGTCCCACTGTCAGTGAAGTGAGGTTTCACAGTTGGGAAGGGCGGACCTGACTGCCCTGCCTGACGGGCCTGCAGTGCATTTTCCCGGCCCTGCCCGGCTCTCTGCCCTTCCTCGGCACTCTTCTTGCAGAGTGAATTCTTCGTGAATGCTCATAGCCAATGCTTCCTGTGCACTAACACTCCCCAGGTGACAGATCTTAATGCTCCTAATTGTCACCCATTGTATCATCGTTACTTGTTCTGCGGCATTAAAATCCTTTTCATGAAAGGGCAAGGAAAGTTCAGTTCTCTCACAGAACATCCAGAACTTCTCTGGGGCAGCTGGTTCCATGGAATTCAATTCTAGTTCTGCATGGCAGTTTGGGGGAAGGTGCTGAAATCACACGGTAACCTCTGCTGTCTGTCTGCCGTTTAGAGTCCTCGAGGGAAGGGGCAGTATCTCACTGCCTCTGCGTGCCCGGCAGCATGCCCGACCATAGTAGGCGACCATTCAGTGCGAATTGAATGAGTCGTGTGCCTTTACCATCCCTCTTCACGTGCTTTTCATTCCTCTGCCTTCACACCTGCGGGGCGGCCCTCCAGCTTGATAGGATTGCAGTGAAACATGTTTGGAATGGTAAAAGTAGAAATTGTCTGTCCCATTTTGCAGGCGAGGAAGCTGAGGCGCTGAAGCCAAGAGCGACATGGCAGAGCCACAGCGGGAGCAAAGCTGGCCAGAGGTAACCGGACCCTGCCCTCCCCGGTGCCCGCTGGGCCCCTTCCTGGGTCTTGTGTGGGTTCACCCCTTCCTCTCTTCCTCCTGATCTCACCATGGCGGTGCTTACCAGCAGCACAGGGGCAGTGAGGCCAGGCTCGTTCATCAACCTCAGAGCAGGGACCGAAGGCAAACTCTGTGGAACCCCCTCCCTCCAAAGTGCCAAGGCAGCATCTTCAACCCTTGGGTCAAAAGAGAGTCACTAGTGTCACATTCTGTAGCCATTCTTTGTTGTCCTGTTCCCCTCCCCATGGGGTGATGGGAAGCTCCTGGAGAGACAGCGAGCAGTCCTGGGGACAGTTTGGACTTGGGAGTCACAGCCCAGCTCTGGGGCCGCAGCCACGGTCGTGCCCTCTTCCGGTAAACACTGCTGGCCAGGCACTGCGCCACACTCGGGGGCTGTCATGGCAACAAGACAAGCATGGGCCCTGCCTGCTGGAGCCTGCAGGGTTACATGTGGATGATTGGCCTTTGATGAATGAATCAGAAACATGGCAACATTTGTGTACGTTCACTGTGTGCTAGATGCTGTGCTGGGCACATTACATGCGTTACTCGAAGATGAGTAGGTAGGTGGCAGAGCTGGAGAGTCAAACCACACCCCAACAGTCTGACTTTAAAGCCCGAAGGAATGGAAAGAGAATATGTAGAAAACATCAGGTAAAACGTCTGGCACTTGGTAGGCAGCATGGTTGAGCAGAACAAATCTGGATTTGAGTAAGGATAGGACTTACGTCTTGCATCTGCCCCCTCGGTGGTAATGAACCACAGGGGCGAGGCCACGTCAAGGGGCAAGGCCGTACGGAGGGAGCGCAGGCTCCGAAAGGCAGGGCCAGGTCGGTTCCCTGCTTTGCCCTTAGCATCTGGCACAGAGAAGGGGCTGGAATTCCATTACACTGGCTTGGCTTGGAGCACCCTGGAGTGCTACAGTATGGATGAGCCTTGAAGACACTGCGCTAAGTAAGAAAACCAGACACAGCACAAATACTGCACGTCCCAGGTAGATGAGGTCCCTGAAAGAGTTAAATGCATAGAGACAGAAAGCAGAACAGAGATTACAGGGGGTCTGGGGGAGGAGTTTGAGGAGCTGCCCTTTGATGGAGACAGGATTGCGGTCTGGGATGATGAAAGGGTTCTGGAAGTAGATAGAGGCGGTGGCCCAACATTGTGAATGTCCATAACGCCACTGAATCATCATCTTTATAAATGGGTTAAAACGGTGAATATTCTGTAATGTATATCTACCACAATAAAAATATATAACATTTTTAAATTAAAAAAATAAATATCCTGGGGAAACAAATGCAGTTGCAAAAACATAGAAAACTAGTCTGAAGGGACAGACCTGCGGGATACAAATGAGAAAATCGCTTTGTGATGACACACTGTGGCTGATGAATTATTGATACCTCTCTCTGCTGTAATCACATCTTCCCACGTATGAGGCACGAGGCCATGTGGTTACTACCGCCGGGATAGTTGTTGTTTCTGTTGAACCCAGGGGAGCGCTTAGGGTTTCCTCTCAGCTCCGCAGTGGGTGAACCTGGACTTGAACTCAGGTACCAGGCATCACCCTCCCAGCAGGCTGTGTGTCTCCTACAGAAAGTGCCCTCCGGCCAAGCGGACCCTGATGGGGGTGGAGCAGCAGCCGTTACTTGCGGACAAGCTTGGATGAGATCCCAAGGTCTCCTGGAACCAAAGGCAGTGTTTCGTTTGGAGCAATCACTATTAAGGTAACAGGAAAGTTCTAATCCAGCCCATCCACGCTCTGGGCCAATCAGATCTGTGACGAGAACGCCATGCAGGTAGCAGTGCCCACGGCATGGGCTTCCTTGAGCCACAGAGGAAAGACCAGCTTTATCACAGAGTCTGGCCCTGAGCTGCACCACCCCGGTCGCGAGGAGCAGTGAGTGCGTCAGGCCAGGCCTGGCTCGGACAGCTGTCGTTCCTTCTAACGCCCCTGGTGCTCTAAGGACACTGGGCAGGGTGGCTGTCCATTGCTCTGAGACAGGGCTTCTCTGGACACTGCCTATGTCCCCTGAGGGGCAAAATTGCCCCAGGTTGAGAACCGCTGCCTGAAGGAAGACATCTTTGGGGAGAGATTAATTAAATCAGATACTCGGCCTTCCTTGGTGTGCTGGTCCCTTCTCCTGCCTCTGCCTGCCTAGTGCACTGCCAGTCTTGAAATTCAGGAACGCACACACTGACTTAAAGCAGGGAGCAGTTCCTACCCCAGGCTTGCCCCATCTCCTTGTCTTACTGCGTATGGAAGGCCTTTGCACTGTACTCGGTGGTGGTGATGGATGGAGAAATGAAACGCGTTTCCAGTGGGTGGCGAGCGCCCTGGCCCCAGATAGGCCACTCGGGGTGCTTGTGGTCCTGGTGCTCAGACACGCCATAAGTGGTGCCCTGAGGACTGTCTCAGGGAAGGGGCTTGGCAGGTGGATCTCAGCACCGTGTGCTACACCCTGGAATGCCAGGACTATGGGCAGTGGACCCAGGAGATCCCATAGAGGTGACGCTCCGTCTGCCCTTGCAGGGCAGTGTGCGTGATCAGCTCCCCAGTGGGGAGCTGCCCCACCTGTGTGAGAGGCCGTACAGCAGAGCTGTTGGCCGTGGGTCACAAGAAGGTCATAAGAAGGTCACTCGTGGCAAAGCCAAGGTGGTGCCTGGCCTATGTCGAGCGTTCGGGAAGCGCTAGTCCGGCCAGTGTTCCTTTGGGTCATTACACAGGAGGTGGCTGTTCTCGGCCAGGTAAGGAGGGACCAGCCCCCTGTAGCCAGTTTCATCACACAGAGGCCAGCACCTTCTGAGCGAATTTGACTTTAGAGTGACCTTTCTTGTTTACTGGTTCTGTTCACTGTCGACTTTTACTTTTGAAATGAGTTATAAAGATAACATTTGTTGTAGAGAAAGTGACTATAAAGAAGTGTGACATCACAGAAAATAATTCACAAAAAATCCTACTGCCAAAGAAGGTGCGGCCGACAACTGGAAACGCGTGTTTCATTTCTCCATCCATCACCACCACCGAGTACAGTGCAAATGCATTTTGATCCTGATTCTGTCAAGGTCTTTTTCTACTGTGATTTTTATTTATTTTAAATTTTATACATAACACACTGTATTACTACAATCCCAGCAAAAACCAGGTGGTACGTTTATACTGAGCAGCTTGAAGAGAGTACAGTCCAGTTGGAGCTTATAAGGGAGCCGGGTGTGAGGCAGCCACAGGAGAGGGAGGCCACCAGGGGTGGGGGTGGAGCCTAGTAACCGCGGGTGCAGTTACCACCCACAGCCGAGGGGAGGGAAGACAGAGATCAGAGCCCAGATGAAGAGGGAGCTGGAGGGCCATGTGGGGAGGACCCCGGCAGGAGGAGGGATGATGGAACACCGTGGGAGGTGAAGACATACCTGTCCTCTCTCCTCCCTCCCGGGCCCCCAGAAACCAGGGCACATGGTTGCGCATTGGCACAACCAGCCCTCCTGAGCACAGAACAGGTGGGCACAGGTGGAGAGGCGGTCTGGAGGGCAAACGGAAGACATCCAGCCAAACAGAAGCACAGTCCTGGGGTCTAATATTCAAACATTATGAAGAAGCTACTCCCCCTCCAGATGTGACCACAGGCTTATGTTTTGTGTAGGTCCCTGCAGACATTTTTCTAAGTAGTTACCTGTATAACATATGCCCTCATAAAATGTGCACTTTGTTCTGCCCCTGTGAGGGCACGTTTTATAAATTGTGCCCTACACTATATGTTGTTAAACAGCTTGCTTTTTCTCTCAACACTACATCTGGGGCTCTTTCTCTGTCAGCTCGCTGAGACCTAGCACAGGAAACCTGCAGGGTGGTCCACAGTGTGGTCCACAGGAAGGCTTTTTCCCATGTCCCGTTGCTTACTCTGTCCTTCTGGGGACATGGGGGGATTGTAGTTCCCCACTCTTGAAACTCTGGTGTGCCTGTGTAATTTTCTGTGGGCAAGGACATAAATGGAAGTCACATGCATCACTTCCAGGAAAACGCTGTAAGTGCAGCGAAAGCTTCACCACCTCTTTTCCCGCGCCGCCGCACCCAGGGGTGTTCAGACCAGCACTGTCCGATACAAATATAATGTAAGCGGCTCTGTAGTTTGCATGTTCAAGATGCCACCTTGTAAAAAGTTTATAAAATAACAGGTAAAATTAATTTTGGTGCTATCTTTTATGTCCCCAGTATATCTAAATGATCATCATTCCAACGTGCAATCGAGAGTGAACTAACCCTTTGAAGCCCAGGGCGTGTTTTGCAGTGACAGTGTATGCTGGTTCTGAGCAGCCGCGTTGCCCGGGCTCAGCAGCCACAAGTGGCCGGCGGCCACCAGGAGGGACAGCACAGTGGGCCTGTGTCTCAGGATGACAGAGCCAAGTCCACAGCCGAAGTGTGACAGGCAGACAGTGTGAGTGAGAACGCAGCCTTTTTGTTTTCTTAAGATGTCAAGGCTTGGACGTTGCTTGCTCCTCCAGCATTACCTGGTCTATTCAGACTGACACACCTGCCGTAAGTCACTCAGTCACTTCCTGGTGGACGGACATGAGGTGATCTCCGATGTTTTCAGCATTATAAAAATGTGTTGATAAACATCCTTAGGTGCTTTTCTTGTGCTTACATGCAAGTTTTTCTTTGGGGTAGTTGCCCAAGAATAACATCATAATGGGAACATTTTATTTTAACAAACGTATTCTAAAGGCTGTGCATATTGACTTTCTAAATGTTCACGTCTATGAGCAGTATATGAGAATACTTCCCTTGTACCTCACCAATATCTGGTATCATCAGTTTTTTTATTTCAAAGGTTGTGTTTAGTTGTTTATACTTACATCTTTGACATTATCCTTTACTTAATGTGTAGCCTGTTTTCTAACATCATAAGCACTTTAATCTGGTTAAAAATTTCTAAGTGGCTGCATAAAGACATCGTATGGATACAGCGAGTTGATCTGTTTCCTTAGTCGTTGGCCCTTTGGTTTATGTCTAACTTGTGTTACACAGAGCACCACAATGAGCATCTTTATACATTCAACTTTTTCTACATTTCGGTGATTTTTCCTTTGGATAAATTATGGAAGTGTAATTATTGGGTCAAATGGTCCATAAACTCTGTTTAAGGTTCTTAATGTTTCCTAGCAGATTCTCTTTTTTCCAGGAACGTTCTGTTAATTGCACTTCTTTAGGGGAATTACAGATTTTTGTGTGACATGTATTGAACATGCACCATGCGCAGGTGCCTTCAGAGGCATTGTATTGCAGCCAGTGCCCCCGGGGTCCTGGGAGCTGAGCAGAGGAACCGACTTGTCTGGGGCCACGCGGCAGAGGAGGCAAGGCTGACATTTGAACCCAGCTTCAGACAAAAATGGAGGCTTTTTGTTTTCACTTGTTTTGTTTAATGTCTCCTCTAATGCTGCCCATGGAAAAATGGCTTCTCGTCGGTCCATTTCACACACAGCTCTTGGCTCCACATAATTTATTTAGGTTTCCAAGTAGAGAGAAATAACGTTAACAATGGCTTCTCTCTACGTGAAAAACCTCTGCAGGGCTTGCAAAGGGAATGTCAAACTGTAACTTTGGGCTTCCAGGAGAGGGCACTGTTAGCCCACAATCTGCTTCGGAAACAAGCAGAAAAGCGCTGTAGAGGAAGCTGACGATTTCTGAGACGGTTTCCCCGGGGCAGAGAGAGCTTCTGTTGAAGGAAATATGAAGCTGGTGTTCGGTGTACGGAGCCGTCTTCCAGCAAGACCCCGTGGGGTTCTCTGCCGGCGCTTTATCCCCACAAACAAGCGCCCTCGTTTCCGAATGAAAGGGGAGTCACAATGAGACGTGGGAAACTGGTTTTGAGTGAAAACCATCTCAGGTATTTCTTACTGTATGGTAGTTCTCACGATTGCAGATGATGATGAAATGTACATGAGGAAATAGGGTCAAATGCAAAATTTCCTTTCAGAGTTCAACAGAGTTGAGTGTACCAGAAAAGATCAGAAACAGTGTCTGGCCGTTTGCGCGTTCTGTTCCTTGGACGATGTTGATGTGTTAGCTGAAAGCCAAATATTTGTCTGTGTTCTCTGAGGATGCAGAGCCATCCGCCCCTGCTGTGATCTGAGCTCCTTTCTCGCCTGGACCACGGCCAGAGGGCCAGAGTTTCCTGATTGGTTTACCTTCCCCAACTGCCACATCTCCATGCCTCCCCCCGCCCCAACCTACTCTGCTTAGGCAGGCCGGATGAACTATCTGGGGAAGAGTGGGATCCCATCACTCCTCTCCTGGAAACCCTGCTGTGTACAGACGGTTCCCGGTTCCCCTCCGTCTGTAAGATAAAAGCCTTTGCATATTTCAGGCTGCCGTCCACATCAGCCTCCACCACTTCCCCAGCCTGGCCTCCTGCTGCTCTCCCTACCTTCTTCCTGCTGCTGTGCTCTGGCCACACCAAACTTCTGCCTTTTTAACATCTCCATAGCTTTGTACCTACTGCTTCTCCTGCCAGGGAGGTTCCTCACCATTTTATTCAACCTACTGAATTCCTGCTCATTCTTCCAGCCCAGCTAGCAAGTTCCCTCTTCCTGATGTCTTCTCCAGATCTCTAGACATGGTCACTCCTCTATTGGTAATCCCATGGGTGATTTTAGGTCCACGTAGCGCTATTCCTCATTTTTTGTCCGTCAGCCCCTCTGTGCGAGGAGACCCTAAAGGAAAGGGAGTGTGTCTCATTGATCATTCTATTTCTAAATGCAAGCATATGCCAAGTATGTAATAGATCTCAATAAACTATTATTTGCATTTGGATAGAGAGGCTTTCTGTGAATTTCAGTAATCTGGCAACATGCCATATATACCATTCTGATTTTTGGATGTTCTAAGCTATCATTATTCATAATTTTATAATTCACACTTAAGATAATGATGTTTGTTTACATTCCCTTTTTCTGGATGATTTTATTTGGAAAGAGGATAATCTGAGGCTAGAATGTGTACCAAGGCCAGCAGAAGTTTCCTAAAAGAGATGGAATTTCAATGAAAGGAGGGGGGTTTCTAATGGGCAAGAAGGGAAACTGCTCGGAGCATTTGACAGAAGAGCAGAGAGACTAGTGGGAGGGAGGAGCTAAGATCCTTGAGGACAGGTGTGCCTCACTGTCGGGAAGGGGACGGGGGTGGGGGAGAGCAGGAGTGAGCTAGAAAGGAGAGAGGGGCCTGGGTTTGGGCACTTACTCCTCTTCCGACTTCTTTTCTGTTTCCAATGGTAGGGATTAAAAATGGTGAAAGGCAACTGCCAGGTGAATGATCATTCCATCTTGAAATGTGGAAAGCCAGGAAAGGGAACATCATTCACTCAGAGATCTGTGGAGTTCATTACTTCACAACGTACACATTTGGATGAGTCTTGAAACTCTCTATACTGGCCCGTAACCACACGGAGGGTCATAACCTACAGCCTCCACATCCAGGACCGGCACGCACATGGACCTGGCCTTCACACATCCGCTGTCCCTCCGCGGATGGCCGCGTGTTCCTACTGATGAATGGAGCTCTTGGGTTGAGACGAACCATCTGTCTCCCAAATGGCATTGCTGGTGCTTCAATCACATCTCCAATAATTACTTCCCCTAAACACATTAGTGGGAAATGATGTAAAAAATAATTAAGCGTAACTATCCACTGCATTAGAAATTGATGATATCTATGTTTTGTAAATTAAAGACATGTAGGAGAAAACGATTATTCTTACAAGGAAGATCTCTTTATTGTCCCCTAGAATTTGCCCTAGTAGGAGAGACATTTGAGACCTTCATGGTTCAAAGGAAAGAAGTGAAGAGTGCCATCCACTCCAGTGACAATCACATAATTTTGCAAAAGGGGGCTTGTCGTGCAAAGTGCAGAGCAGGGCAAAAGTAGACCTACAGTTGTTCATATGGAAGATGATATAATAATTCATAAGTAACAATACAAGAATAAGCTCTGTGTTTTGTGCACTCCCAACTGTAAACCTTCTTTTGCCCCACCCCGTCCTTGGAGCCTGACAGAATGGCTTTCAGATGCGGCTCAACAACTGAAGAAAGAGCTGGGTAATTTTAGGTAAGCTGATGAACCCCTCTGGAGCTGTGTATTCTTGCAGATGTGTACTAAGAATTTAATTAGATGACACGTAAGGAGTGCCTGGCATGTGGACCCCCAGTTATATCTGTTCATTCTCCCCAACCCTTCAGAGCCTTTAATGTCCACACTGATGATTACCGATGCCCTGACTCCCTCATCTGTGCTGGAGAGCCCTGTGCACCCCGTTCTCAAACACAATGCAGGGGCTTTCCTTCCAACTTGCTCCAAGTGCCCTCTTCTATTGTGCGTTCTCACTGAACACCGAATATTACAGTTCCTCTTGGCAGGAGCTCTAAGTGGCTTCCTGCTTACTTGCAAATCTGCTTCTAATTGAACCTGTTTTCTTTGCCTCTCACAATGCCATCTGTAGCCCCCGTGGAGACCTTGAGCAAGGCTAGCTAACCCCCCGGGAGCGGTCAGAAGGCCGTCACCACATTGGGAGATGACTTTTATGCCCGTCTGGCACTGATGTGCACAGCTCGACTTTACTCACTGCCTTGGGCTGACTCGTACAAGAACCTGACTCGCTGATGGAGGAGGAATGGGCTGGACTGACATCTTTGTTCTGCTTAATGGGCTGGCCCCTGGGGACAAGCCAGGGAGGAAGGTGGGACCAGAGTCACAGCTGGCCCCAAACTAGTCTACCAACCCTGTCCTTCTGTCACAGACCGTCCCAGTATCAGCAATCTTCTGCCCACCCTGCACTCCCTTCTGGAACGTTCCTTGGTCCCCTTTGTGTCTCTCCAGATGGTAACTGTGCTTTAGACTTGTGCTGCGACCCCACTTCCCCCAACAAGCATGCCCCCGCTGCCCCAGCCTTCGTGCCCTACCATGCTCAGCTCCTGGGCACCCCGACTCTGCAGTCACACAGAGTGGCTCTGCATCTCGGCTCGCCCTCTCATGAGCTATGCCATCTGAGGAAGTGACTGGCCTTTCCTAAGGGAGACTTTCCTCATTTGTAAAACAGGGACACTAATAATACGTGTCTCATAGGAAGGCTATGAAGGTTAGATAACATAATCCATTAAAAAAAACAGAAAAGGGCCTTGCACATAGTTGTTTGATAAATATACTTTTTCCTTTGTATTGAATTTATTGGGGTGATGTTGGTTAATAAAATTACGTAAGTTTCAGGGGTACAGTTCTGTAACACGTCATCTGTATATTGTATTGTGCTCCCCACCCCAAGTCAAGTCTCCTTCCCTCACCATTTGTCCCCCTTTCCTCGCTTCTACCTCCGACCCCCTTCCCCCCAGGTAATCACCATACTGTTGTCTATGTTTATGATTGTTTTGATTTGTTTTTGTTTTATTTTCACTTAATGCCTTCCCCTCCCCTCTGACAGCTGTCAGTCTGTTCTCCATCCATGAATCTGTTTCTCTTTTGTTTGTTAATTTACTTTGTTCATTACATTCCACACAATAAATATTTTCAAGTTACTCACACTTTCTTCCACTGTAAGTTCCCGTAGGACATGAGTGATCACCCACCCATTCACCCATCCATCTGACCCACACTTGGGACCAGAGATGAACCAGCCCTGATCTGTGCCCCTGAGGCTCTGGCAGTTGTACGAGGGAGACAGAGACGCAGACGCATTCATTATGACGTGATATATCTGAAAGGCTCGAGCCTTGCCAGCCTAGAACCTGTCGGTCTTTCCCGTTGACGTGGCAGTTTAAACGGGGCGCTCTCATTTGGCTGCAGCGTTCTCTCTCCCCCTCACCCCTGGCTGTCCATTGAAGCCCCTCGGCCCCAGAGGAGAGGCTAGAAGCCTTGGCTGCTGAGAGGTCCGGAGGGGCCTGTGCTATGTCCTGACTTCAGAGCTGCAACAACGTCCTCCTCTGCTGGCACAGGCCTTCTGCAGCTTCTAGGACATTTGCCAGGATGTTAATCCTTCCAAACAGATTATTTTAAGCTGAGGGTCAGCAGACCAACTCTGGACTTGATACCAGAGTCAGAGAGCAAAGGTTGCGGGTCACCTGATGCCCTCTAAGCACCACCTACCCGCCGGGTCCATCTAAACCATCCCAGACGAGGAGTAAGATAGGCCCGGATGTTCGGGAGATTCTCAGAGCGCTCAGTTCCACAGATGCCCCTCCCAGTGTGAGCTTGATCCTGAAACGCCCGAGTCATCGTCCAAGGCTGTGGGAGCGCATGGGCATTGAAGCCGCGTTCAGTTGGCTTGGGGCATTACAGCAGCCCGCGGGCACAGCCTTTTGTCAGCGCCAGATGCCCAGGTACGCCAGCTGGCTTCTCTGGGACACCTGAGGACCTAATGTTTATCGGACAGCATGTGGTCTTCTGGGACCAGGGAGAGCATGGGCAGCTCTGCACAGCCCCCACAGCCAACATCAAAGGCTGTAGTCTGACCTACCCTGGTGCTTTCCCACACAGTGTTCTTTCCGATTAGCACCCTTTGTCTGCCTGGCAGACCCCTGCTGTTCTGGAAAATGTTGCTTGTGTGTCCTCTCTTCTGAGAACTTGTCCTTGGTAAACCGTCCGTCACTTGATGCTTTTAGTTCTGTTCAGCAGACGTTTACGCGATCCTCTTTTTACTTAGGTGTGCAGGTCACTGCGTTCTGTGACTTGTGCGTTTCTCTGTTAGATGTCAACTACTCAGAGGCTACATGTCTTCTTTCCTGTTCCAGTGCTCAGCACAGAGCTGGAATTCTAAGGTGTGAGCAGGTAGGGCCGGGTGAGTAAATAGGAAACCCTAGGTCTAAACACGCTAGTGGGGAAGGCTGAGTTGCCATCAGCAAAGAGCAAAGAGGAACGCGAGCCGGTGGCCTCGCAGATGAGAGGAGATGGAACAGGCAGCTGCTGGGCTGAGATGAGGGTTAGCAACTCACCCCCTTACTGGATGCTTCCCCCCAGAGCTTAGCAACTCTTCCATCTCCTGGCTACCTGGCTTCACTTTTTCCCTAGTTACTTTACTACGTGTTGCTATTGTCTAAGCCCTTCAGGTAACTGACATCTTGTGTCTGTAGGTACAAATATATAATGGCATCCCATACAGATACGATAGAGGTGAATAACCTTAAGGGCATAGATAATAACAAAGTGTAACAAAATAATAGAAAGTAATGTCTTGAGTATATATTACCTTCGTTTTTAGTGTAATTTAATTATAAGTTTATATAATTGAATTTTCAACATGGCTGTGTTTCACAGCCAGCTTGGAAAATTCCTCAGAACATAATAATTAGCACCTGCGGGCTGGCTCCACACAGTTGTCAGGACGATTAACCCTGATGGTAGCCCTGGCAGTCCCTCCAGGACTCGCGCGCAGGTGGGCGTGCTTGTCGGGAGAATCCACCCGCCCAGGGCCAAGGGCCGGAGCCTCAGGCTTGCTCGGATGCGCAGAAAAGCACCAAGTTGGGTGTCAGGAGAGCTGCCGTGCTGCCCTCACGACTGGACACTCCCAAGGCCACAGAGCAGGTCTGTCCTTTCTTCCTTCGTCGCGGTATGGGTTTCTGGGGGTCCGAGTGGCTCCGGAGGGTGGGCTTGTGTTTCCTGGAGAGCCTTGTTGGAGCGGCTTCCGTGAGGCAGTGAAGGCGGCGGCAGGCCTGGGCAGAGTGAGAAGGTGCACTGCGGCACAGGTGCCATGAGGGCCCCAGGTGACCCCATGGGAGCATCATCCTGGGGGGTACTTGCTCCGTGTTGTCCTCCGTTGTGGCGGAGGGCCCAGGCGCCACAGGGGGCTATCCGTGGAGAGGGGGTGTCACGTTGGACAGGCAGTGCCTGAGTTGGACAGTCAGCAGTGAGCCTTGAAGCAGGCAACACTAGGGGCAGCTGGGAGGGGAACGACGAGCCTACAGGCAGGCCTGCTCAGCACACCACAGCATCCCTCCCACCAGCCGAGAACTTGTTAGAAATAAACACTTCTAGGCCCCACCATAGACCTACTAAGTCAGAAACTCAGGGGCTGGGCCTAGCAACCCGGTCTGACAAGCTCCCCAGGCGGTCCCACACGGGCTGAGCCTGAGAATCACTGCCCCGCACCCTCGGGTCTCCAGTGCTGGCCTCAGAAACCCCACCGCCTTAAAGCCTGTCCAGACCCCAGAGAGCTTCTGTTCGTGGGGGTGGCAGCCACCTGTCTTTGCTGCATTGGAAATTAAAAGAGATTTAAAACATAGTGTATCAGTTCATTTTAAATAACAATAATGAACCCATAATTTTTATGCAAAACAACTAGATTTTCAAAATTAGGAAAAAATAGGAAACAGCTGTGTCTCATAGCCTTCCATTCAGTCTGCCTTGACATCACATGTCCTGTGGCTTCTGAAGACTCCACTGCACACTTGGAAGAGAATGTGAAAGACAAAGGCAGGGAACATCTCAGCACCATCATGAAGCAGGTGTAGCTGGCACGGCCCCGGGCCCTCTCTTTGGGAACTGAGCCTCCCCCCTCTCCCAGAGCAGGAGGTCCAGGCCTCCGCGGTCGGAAACTGCTCGTTCTGTGTGTGTGCGGTGGTTTCGGGGTGTCTTGGGCTCCGTGTGTGTCACATTGAGGAGACTCTGGATTATGTTGTGTTCTAAAAACAGTGCTTCCCCCTCCCCTTTTTTTTTGCCTAGTAGACGCTACACTTAGTTAAGCTTCAACTGCAAGCTCCGTCTCTTGGGCAGCAGGTTGCTATGTCCCCGAAGTCTGTTCTGTGGACGTGCAGTTCGGGGCTCAGGCGGGCTTGTGGGCAGAGTGCGAAACCGGAATGCGGGGCTCTCTTTTTTCTGGGTGCCTTCCCCCCATCACTTTCCAGCGGCTGTGGCTGTCCCAAACTCAGCCCTCGGGTTTTGCAGACCAGAAGATGATGAGGTTCCTGTTGGCGTCTCAGCCACTGCACAGCACAGAGTGCAGATTCCAGCCCGGAGCCCACAGAGCCCTTCCCTCCCCCGCTGCCATTCCTTCACTGAGTGTCACTGCCCCTCCTGAGTCTGCCTTCACTCTCCAGCCTCCAGTGCTTTGGGGTCTTTGTTTTTTAGCATTTTGTTGGGTCTAGTTCAGCAGTCTCCAACCTTTTGGCACCAGGGACCAGTTTCATGGAGGACAGTTTTTCCAGGGACCGAAGTTGGGCAGGGGGTGGTTCATGAAGATTCAAGTGCATTACATCCAAGCTCACCTGCTTGCTGCTGTGTGGCCCGGTTCCTAACAGGCCTGGACTGGCACAGGTCCATGGCTTGGAAGTTGGGAACCCCTGGTCTAGTTGCTGTTGGCAGAAGGTCAGGTCATTAGGGTCTACCCAGTCATAGGGGAGAGGAGGGAGCATGGGGCCTTGGCTGGGACATTCTCAAGCCTCCCCCCTTCCTCCTCACTCCCCTCTAGGGTCTAACCAAAAAGGAAGAATACTAATGTAGCTCCTAGGGTCCTGTGAGTAGAATTGCTGTGAATTAAACTGTTTGTACGTGGGCACAATTCTCTCTCTTACGCTGAAACGTTTTGTTTTTATTTTTATGACCGTTTGTAATGAACTTACTCGGTCAGCGTTGGTCAATAAGATGACACAGGGTTCAAGTGTGCAGCGTTAGAAATACATCATCTGTGCATTACATTCTGCGCTCACCACCCAGAGTTTAGTGTCCTTGTGTCACCGCATGTGTTAGTTTTTAATTATTCATTCCACAGTTTTTTATTTCTCAATCACAGTTTGCATTCAGTGTTATTCCGTGTTAGTTTCAGGCATACAGCACGTCGGTTAGATAGTTGTGTACTTTACAGACTGGTCCCTCCACTGTCTCAAGGACCCAGCTGACCCCGTACGCGGTTATTATGACATTGCCTTCATTCCCTGTGCTGTCATTGACATTTCAGTGATGCTTCTGTGACCACTAATTAGTACTTACTGATCCCTTTACCTTTCCCACCCGGCACCCCCGTCCCCCACCCTCTGGCAACCAGCAGTCTGTCCTCTGTACCTATGAGTCTGTTTTTACTTTGTTTATTTTATTCTTTAGAGTTCATATAAGTGAAATCATACAGTGTTTGTCTTTTTCTGACTTACTTCATTTAGCATAATAACTTCTAGGTCCATCCGTGCTCTTGCAGAAAGGTAAGATTTCATTCTTTTTACAGCATAGTAGTATTCCACTGTGTAAATGCACCACGGCTTTTTCATCCACTCTCTGCTGCTGGGCACTTGGGCTGCTTCCATGTCTTGGTGACTGTAAATAACGCTGCAGTGAACACAGGAGTGCTTATGTTCTTTTGAATTAGTGTATTGGGTTTCTTAGGATATATTCCCAGAAATGGAATCATTGAGTCATAAGTCATTTCCAATTTTAATTTTTTGAGGAATCTCCACACTATTTTCTATAGTGGTTGCACCAGTCTGCATTCCCACCAACAGCGCACTAGGGTTTCCTTTTCTCCACATCCTCACCAAACTCATTGGCTGATTTATTGATGGTAGCCATTCTGACAGGTGAGGTGGTATCTCATTGTGGTATTGATCTGCATCTTTCTGATGATTAGTGATGTTGAGCATCTTTTCATATGTCTCTTGGCCATCGGTATGTCCTCTTTGGACAAGTGTTTATCCAGGTCTTCTGTGCACTTTTTCATTGGGCTGTTTTTCTGGTGTTTAGTTGTATGAGTTCTTTATAAACGTTGGATATTAACCCCTTTTTGGACGTATCATTGGTGAGTTTCTTCTTCTCCCATTCAGTAAGCATCTTTCATTTTGTTGGTGGTTTCCCTTGCTGTGCAAAAACATTTAGTTTGATGTGGTCCCACTTGTTTATTTTTTTTGTTTGTTTGTTTCTCTTGCCAGAGGAGACGTGTCAGAAAATATATTACTAAGAGAAATGTCAGAGATTTTAGTGCCTATGTTTTCTTCTAGGAGTCTTGTGGTTTCAACTCTTATCTTTGAGTCTTCAATCCATTTTGAGTTTATTGTTACATAGGGTGTAAGTTGGAGGTCCAGTTTCATTTTTTGCATGTATCTGTCCAGTTCTCCCAGCCCCATTTATTGAAGAGACTGTCTTTACCGCTTACAAGACATACAAGAGATTGTATGTTCTTTCTTACTTTGTTGTAAATTAGTTGACCATAAAGGCATGGGTTTTCTTCTGGACTCTGTTGTGTTCTATTGGTCTGTGTATGCTTTTATTCCGGTACCAGGCTGTTTTAATTACTATAGTCTTGTAGTATAGTTTGACATCAGGTAATGTGACACCTCCCACTTTGCTCTTTTTTCAAGATTGCCGTTGCTATTCAGGATCATTTGTGTTTCTGTCACCACATGTTTTAGCTGCTTCCCTTCATGTGGCAGAAGGGTAGCAGGCACAGGTCGGCTCCCTCCAGCCGGCTCAGCCAGCTTCTGTCTTTCTCCAGATGCTCTTCTTTCTCCCGTTAGGCGGCTGGCCCCTAGACACCTGCCTCAGGTGAGGTCCAGGCTAGCTCAGTGCTAAGTACTGGGACCCAGACCCTTTCCTCCACTGTCTCTTCTCTCTGGTTCCATTCCTCAGTGGTTGCTGGGTTTACATCATGTCACCTTTGGTCAACAAGTTCCTTAGTCCTAACCAGCTTAAGGTGGTTACAGCTTACTAGAGCTCCCTGTTTGGGGTTTGAGGCAAAGACCACAGTTAACAATACTTTGTTTTGTTATATTGGCTGTATTTTATCTCTCTCTCCCTCTGGGACTTCAGAGGCAGGACTGTTGAATGGCAGGGCAGGGTTAGGGAGTTCCCAAGTCCTCAGCAAAAGTAGCATCTAGCAGTACATCAAAGTCACTGTCAGTGCCAACTGGAGAAACCATCGAAACGAGGCAGGCACGTGCCTCCTCTCAGGCCATTTCCCAGAACTACAGGATCTGAGTGACTGAGGCAGAGTCTGGGGTCTCTTCCCAAGCAGTCTGGGGAGACCTATATCTGGGGAGAAAGCACCCAGGACTTGAAGCCCACCCAGGCCACACGTGTCAGGGCACCTCCCAGGTTGCAGGCATAGCTCTGTTATAGTGCTCGATATATGTCTTTTCTGCTTGACTAGGAGGTCCTAGGCCTCCCGAAGCTCATCTCTGTTTCCCTTTACCCATATCAGGTGCTTGGTATACATTGTCCTAGTTCTGGTTTCCGAATTAACATGCCCAGCAGTCAGGCAGATTAGTTCTGCTTCATATCCTTGCCCCATTATCCGAAAGGGGTCCACACGATCCTCTTCTACTCTAAGTGACCCCCCCATCCCCACGACATCCCATGACACCTTCTCTGCCTGCCAGGGACCTCACTGCCTCCCCCCTCCTCTCCCTCGGGGATGAACACATGCCCACCTCACCAATATCCCCTCCTCTCCTCTGGTGAAAGCTTGCCGTGTTGTCTGTACCACGAGACAATGGCACACACGGGCTGGATCATTTAGGGAGAATTTGCTAAAAGGATGTTTTACAAAGACGTGGTCACAGTCAAAGAGAGACCAAGGGATGGCGCAGTCCCTCCAGGACGGAACGGAAGTGAGTGTTACTGGAACCTGGAAAGGGAGCTCTGTGGAGAGGGCCACCCGATAGAAACCATAGTATGTGGTCAGGGGACAGGGGCAGCTCACAGGCCACCCAACAGAGAGCGATAGGCAAGGAAAGACACCCAGCATTGCTCTCCTCCTGTCTTCTGATCTCCCGCGCTGACCTTCCACTGCAGGCATACCTCGGCTGGAGCCAGGAGGCAAGGAAGCACCATGAAGCAGTACACGGAGGTCCAGCTCCTGGGCACCGGGCAGGGCAGGGTGGGGCAGGGGAACAGGGGTGGTCTGGAGGAGCAAAGAGCAGATGAGCGAAGGCACCCTCAGCCTCACCCTGCGGCATTTCTCACTCACTCAGGGCACAAGAGTGCAGTGACTACCTCATGCCAGGAAAAGTAACATGGTGAAGTGGACAGACATTTTTGGTTTGATCTTATTTACCTGCTGTATGACCGTGAGCGAACATTTCATCTGTGTGCTTCTCGGTTTTCACCTCTGCAGAATGATCACTACTTGCAGGGTTTGCTGGGGCTGCTGTGGCAGGCGCAGAGCCCGTTGGATGTGGGTGCCATGTGGGAAGCCTCAGCGAATGGCAAACACCCTACTTTCCTGGGTGCGCTTCATACATCAACGTTACTGCTTGCTTTTGCAATTTTATTCTTTCCAAAATTCTTCCTTTTTGTTTGCAATCATGTCTGGGTATTTCTTTTCCTAATCCAACTTTAAGTTCCCACAACTAAGTGTGTCGATGGGCATTTCCACAGTGCTGGGCCCTGCTGGGGGGCCAGGAGGCTGCTGTGGTGGGGGCCCTGGGCCAGCAGCAGGCCCTGCATTTGTGGTCAGCCCAGGACCTTCACCCGCAAACTCTGTCATCCAGCTGGCTCCGACAGCCGCAACCCAGGCGAAGGGGGTATTTGTGAGCAAAAGCAGCAGCAGATCGGGTGGCCAGTCTACCCAGGTCTGCTTGTGTTGAGTTCCCCCACAGAGAGGGGGAGAGACAAATCTGGGACTGCCTATCTTCAGATGAGACTCGTTCTGAAGTGTGCACATTTATGGTTCATTGGCCTTTCCGGCTCGTGTCCTGAGCATAAACAGTCCTCAGGCCCTAGGAGCCAAGAGAGGTCCCTTCTTGGCGATACAGCAAGGGAGTCGCAGCCCTTCACAGACCTCTGCCTACCCTCAGGGCTGGCAGCAGGTGGGTGAGGTGCCCTCTGTGTTAGTCCTCCAGGGTGGCCATCACACGACACTGCAGACAGAGGCTCAAACCACAGAATGGACTCGCCTCACAGCGCTGCAGACCAGCAGTCCAGGACCAATGGGTCAATGGGGGAGCTCCCTTCGGAGGGCTGTGTGCGAAGGTTCTACTCCCGAGCCCCTCTCCTAGGCATGTAGGTGGCCATTTCTCTCTTCATATCACCCTCCCTCTGTGTGTCTTTGTGTCCAGATTTCCCCTGTGAAGGAGGATTACAGTCCACCCTAGTAACCTCATCTAACTCAATTACCTCTGGAAAGACCTTGTCTGGAAGTGAGTTGCACCCTCTGGCACCAGG
The DNA here is from genome assembly GCA_007922815.1 of Macrotus californicus. Lineage (NCBI taxonomy): Eukaryota > Metazoa > Chordata > Mammalia > Chiroptera > Phyllostomidae > Macrotus > Macrotus californicus. Next base: position 5,946 of record VMDR010013204.1, on the reverse strand, counting down.
GGTTAGGTCTGCAACCTGGAATACACCCAAATGGTTCTTGAGGCAGTGGAGGCTCATGTAAGCAAATAGATCTACAAGATTCGCAAGTTGGTTGCATCTCCATAGTTAATTTTCTAGAAACCATTTTCCTGCCAAGGGCAGACTCTTTTCCTGTTGTCCCTTGTAACTTGGGGTCTAGTGCCCATAGCTGCCACGTGGATTAAAGGCTTCACAGATGGTGCGGGGAGGTAGACCACACTGGCCTCTCCCCTTTGCACACACCAGGGCAGGTCCCTGGGTAGCCCCAAATGAACTAACTGACAGAGAACTTAGAGTTTCCTGCAGAACCTGGCTGCTTACTGGAATCTGTCTCTGTCACATCCTTGGGTAACACTATCTGAGAGTCTTTATTTGTCCTGTCAGCACAGACCAGGGAAAGAACATTAAATCAGAGCCCTGTCCGCTGAGTCTGTCTTCCCCACACCTGTCCTTCCTACCCCTCGCATCCAGAATCCCAGCATAGGCGGGGCACCTACCCCCAGGGCAACATGGAACAGAAGGCTTTTTCTCTCCGGGGCTGGAAGCCGTCAGATTGATTCCTCTGGCTCCAGGCTGCTGAGTCCACAGATGCTCTGCTGCGGGAAGCTGGGCTTGTCCAGGCCTCAGGGGTGGGAGGGAGACGATAAGCCTTCAGCCTCCACTCACACCATCTGCAGAGAGCTGTGTGCGGGGAGCTGGGCCGGCCTTGCGGGAGACGGGAGCTCTGTCCTCAAGGGGTGGAGAGCCGCTCTGGGAAACTCAGGTGGGAGGCAAGGAGATTCGGGCCGAGTAGGGCCTGGAAAGGCATTGACTTGGGTTTGTGGCCCTGCCTGGACTGGCTGTCTGTGTCTCACTTGAGGTTCTTCTCGAGACTGAAGGATCCAGTCTCTGGGATGTATTGATGCTCATCTCTCCTGTAATTTTTCAGCCCAGGCCCTTCGGGTCAGACTAGTGATGGAGTTCCTGCTGAAGGGATCGAAAACACACAATACCCATCATCCAAGGCGAGAAATGACTCAGAAGGCAGGCTCTAGATTGGTGAAAGGCACTCCTTTTTACCTCTTGGGGTCCATCTGACACCCCCTCCAAGGCATGGAAGGTAGAAGGGAAGGGGATTTCCCTCACCAAAAGGAAGCTGCTCAGTTATGATAAAGGGGAAGTGGGATGAGAAACCCCAAGGAGGGGGCTTGCCTGTCCAGCAGCTGAATGCTCTTCCTTTGCGTTCAACTTCTATCTTGTCATTCCTGAGACCTTGGTCAAGTTCCTAACTTGTGGCCTGGCCTGTGACCTACTGCAGGTGGTGAGAGGCAGGGCCGGCCCCTCCTCACGGGAGCAGATGAGACTGGGTGGAGAGCCCGCTGATGCCAAGTGCTGGGGGCACCCGGGGAAGAGTCACGAGCCCCAGAGACTCGTAAGTGTCAGCCAGGGAGCGGGTGGCAGAGGCTATTTGCCAGCAGAAAAGCTGGTGGTGCTCATGTCACTGAGATTCAAGTTACCCAGGTGAGCAGTCAGTGGGAGTTCAGCCTGACAAAGCTCGTGCGACAGGCCACTCAGCATGGAGGTGAGGAAAACAAGGACCGTGTGGCCAGTGGTTCAGAGGGTGGTCATTCGGGTGGTTGGAGCGGCTCAGAGCTCAGGTTCTGGGAGCAGACAGCTTGGTTCGAGGGCCATCGGTACCAGTCACTGGCTGTATGATGAGGAGTAAGTTAACTTTCCATGTCCTGTTTTCCCCATGTAACATGGGTGGTAATAGTGCCTACAGGGTTCTGGTGGGGTGCGGTGAGCTAGATGACCCATGTATACTTAGCATCACTCACTCACTCACTCACTCGTTCGTTCATTCATTTATTCATAATTCAAGTGTGTGTTGGTCACTTGCAATGTGCCAGGTCCTGTTCTAAGTGCCAGGACACACGAGTAAATAAAAGCAGACAAAAGTCATGCTTGCCCCGCACCGCTGAATGTACACCCATGTGGTGTTGAAAATAAGGCCTCCACAAAGATAACAGGGCACATTGTTGTTCAGGTGACACTTGGGAAAGAGAGGAATGAATGATTGGGGAAGTGGGAAAACAGGAGGGAGGTGGGGCAGAGGCATCCGAGTGGAGGCGCCAGCGTAGGCAAACCAGGAGCCATGGGGCACTCAGCACTTGGTCGGGGTTGGCGTGGCCACTGGGCAGCCTCTCCACGCTTCCTTGTGACCAGAAGTCAAGGCGGCTCCTGAGCTGGAGGGCGTCTGGATGCCTCACGTTTCAGTCGAGGGACGCTCTGACTCATCTGAGCACTCAGCCGCCACCACATGACATGGAGGGAATTGCAGCACAAGAGGACCTTGCCTCGCTTTTCAGATCCCAGCAGCACAGTGACAACCTTCTACTTCGCAGGGTCGAATGGGAAAAGCAATTAGAGAATGAGACAATTATGCAGGACTTCAGCTGGAGAGGGCACAGAACTTAGCAATTCATTATTGGAATGGAAACCGTGCCAAGGGGATTTTGAGAGCAGCGATGTACTAGCTGAGGTAGCCAGCCTGCAGAAGATTCTGGCAACACAGTAATAAGCCCAATTTAACTGCACTAAGGGCTCCCACTGCCTTAGAAAACCGTGCAGCATCCTGCCCCCTGATCTCAGGCCCCCGCCGTTCTGAGCTGGCCAATGTGGACGTGGTGTGCACAGGGCGCATTCGCTGAGAATCTCCCTTTGCTTCTGACTTAATCAGCTCTCCGTGCCCTAAACCAGTCACCACCTGCAGTCTGTGAGCAGTCCATATGCAGTGACTCCTGTGCAGAAACCGTGAACAGGGCCCTAACAGCTGCCTGGATCCCGAGCACAGCCCTGACAGGCAGCGTGTGTCAGCGTCAGCACCACTCCATTCTGGGAGCCGGCTCGTCTGGTGACCTATCCGGAAGTGACAGTTATGGAAGAAGGGTAGCTGACATTAGTTAGGGAGTAACAACCGCTACCCTAACTTGCGTTCTTGCTGTGAGTAAGGTGCTGTTCTAAGCATTCTATACGTGTAAGTTACTTGATCATCACAAAACCTGGTAAGATAGGCACAATCATTCATTTCATTTTGCAGGTGAGGAAACAGAGACCTTGGGAGCTTTCCCCAAGTCCCAGCTAGTAAAGGTGGAGCCAGGAACCCAGGCGGTTGGTCCCAGGGTCCTTGCTCCTTGCTGCTACCTTGTACTTCACCTAGTTTCATGAAGTGCACTAGCCTCATGATGGGCGTGATGGGTGCTGCCTGGTTCTGCAGGCTGCTTCAGTCCAAAGTCTCCGCAGAACCCAACTTCCGCCCAGTTGTAGCGGCCTTCACCTTGAAGCCATGTCTTCGTCTGTGAGGTCTGATGCCTTACCCCAGTATAAGTGTGACTTCGTGTGGTCTAGAGAGTCAGACTCAGACTCCCTGTCGGTCTGGCTACGCTGACCTGGCCTTCTTTCGGAATCCTTGCATGGACTCCCGTGTGAGTCAGTCCCACCGCACAAGGAAGTCTGGGTGCAAGCGTTGCCCACAAGACCAGGAGCCCTCGTCCTCTGGCTGTGCTGATGGCATCTTCTTTATTTCACATGTGTGTCTGAAGTCGGGCCCTGGGCTGTCGAAGTTGTTCAACTAGGCAGCATTGTTTTATGTAGAAAAATCATACAGCTCTTAGTTGTATTATTTTCCCCACTTCTGAAATTTAAACATTTACAAATTATGTTACACGCATGCACAAGTTCTGTCACAGCACTAGGTTGATGTGGGCAGAAGTAAGGACAGATACAGACATGGGTGGAGATGGATGCAGATATGGACACAGGCCTGTAGGTGCAGACATACAGAGATAGATACGAGGTCTGTCCAGAAGGTATCCTGTCATGTACTATGAAAAATAGAGACATTTATTGAAGAAAATACAAGCTAAGAAACACTGTGCATAGGACAATGATGTCTCAGTCCCCTTCAAAGTAGGCACCTTGGGACCTCACACAGTTCTCCCAATCGCCATCAGCTGCTCTGTCCTGTTTTCCTGAATCTCACTGACAGCCTGAAGGCTCTTCCCTTTCAAAGGTGATTTTTGTTTTGGGAAAAGGCAGAAGTCACAGGGCACCAAGTCTGGGCTGTAGTAGGGCAGAGTCACCTGGGTGATTTGATGTTTCACCAGAAAATCTGCATGAGAGGTGATGCATGAGGAGGTGCATTGTCCTGATGAAGCTGCCAATCACCAGCTGCCCACAGCTTAGGCCTTCTGAGTCACCCAAATAGTTTCCACAGAGGAATATTCAAGAAGCTTAATGCAAAATTTGATGTAGATTCATTACTCTACTCACTCAGTCATTTTAAGTAATTTTTTAAGACTATTTTTACAGACAGGAGAAGGAAAGTAGAAAGAGGGAGAGAAACATCAATATGTAGTTGCTTCTCACATGCCCCCTACTGGGGACCTGGCCTGCAACCCGGGCATGTGCCTTGACTGGGAATCAAACCGGCAACCCTTTGATTCGCAGGCTGGTACTCAATCCACTGAGCCACACCAGCCAGGGCCTCTCAGTCATTTTGAATACAAAAGCCATGCAGTACACATGCTCACTCTGTGGCATCTACTGCCCCCGCTGACTAGTACAGTGAAGTCGTCATTGTTCACGCATGTGCATTCCAGCCCACTCTCCTTGGCTCCCAGGTTACATTGATGTCACACAAACCATGCTTGTTATATTAACAGTGGCTGGACTTTTTCCTGACCAACCTCATGGATACAGATGTATAGATAGGTTAGATATAGATGATACAGATACAGATGTAGATACAGATATATCCCAAAGCTGAAGGGTTCCTAAGATCCGAGAAGAGAGTAGGACAGAAATGATCTGAGCACCTGAGAAGGGGCCAGAGAACAGATGATGGGGAAGGGCAGGTTCTTACTCATTCCTGTATACCCCTTCCTCATGAATGAATGAATGATGAGGACCAAAGAAACTAGGCCAAGAGCAAGTTAGCACATGGGGAAGGGGTACACTAATGTCAGTGTGAGTTAAGCATTAACAAGGTAACACTGTCTGTGGTGGCCCCAGGAAGCAGTGGCCACCCTCACCAGGTACTGGGCACAGAGGGTGAAGTGCAGTGTCTCCAGCAGCCCCTGTTGCATTGCTGAGTTCCAGAGACCTCCACAGAGTCTGGCATGGCCCCTCAGGTCCAGTCTAACAGGCACATCTTTGCCAGCTCTTTCCCCAGGGGGCCAGGGATGATATCTAGCTGACCAGGGGATGCTTCCTTTCCCCGCTCCAGAGAGCAGCGGGGTGCTGAGCCCGGGCCGGAGGCAGTCACCTGAGGGACAGACCCAGCACATTTCCCTTGGAGGACCAGAGCTGCCAGTCTTTCTCAGGGATAAAGAGCCAAGCCTCAGATGCACAGCGTCCTGGATGGGAAGACCCAGGGTTGCTCAGATGGCAACGCCCTCGACTTCATCTAGAAGCTCAGTGAGTCCCAAATGAGAATCCCAACAGGGTATTTTACAGAAGCTGTCAAACTGATTATAAAGTTTCTGTGGAAGAGAAACTGTTTTTTAAAAAAAGGAGGAGGGGGCAGGGGAGGACGAAGAACAATTGAAAGAGAACAGCGAGAGCTGCAGTTGACCCAGCATGCACCTAAATGCACACCAAAGGTGGGGCCATTAAAACGGGAGAAATCAGTGAATAGATCGTTGGAGTAAAAATAGAAGATATAGAAGTGGTTCCATGTGTATGCAAGAATTTACCTTATGGGGAAGGTGAAGTTTCACATGGGTAGGAAAGGAGTGGACTATTTTTCCTCAAATTGAGAGTGATTGCCCCAACATTGTTGATTTAATAAAGGTAGGCATGCCCCAGAAGCAAAATAAAACCGAGATACGCTAAAGAACTCTATTCAAGACAATGGCAGATGAAATGATTAACATTTTGATAACTTTA
>VMDR010013203.1:0-25318 GCA_007922815.1 Macrotus californicus | reverse complement strand
GAAGAAAGAAGTTAAGGAGACACAAATAAATAGAAGCATATACTGTGTTCATAGATTGGAAGAATTAACATCATCAAAATGTTCATACTACCCAAAACAATTTATAGATTCAATGCAATAGATACCTATTAAAATACCAATGACATACTTCACAGATATAGAAGAAACATTTTAAAACTTTATATGGAATCATAAAGGACCCTGAATAGCTCCAGCAATTTTGTGAAAGAAGAGCAAAGTAGGAGGAATCACAATACCTGACATCAAACTATATTATAAGGTCACTGTAATCAAAACAGCCTGGTACTGGCATAAGAACAGACACATAAATCAATAGAACACAATAGAGAGTCCAGAAATAAACCCATGTCTCTGTGGTCAATTAATATTTGACAGAGGGGGGCAGAAGCATAAAATGGAGTAAAAATAGCCTCTTCAGCAAATAATGTTGGGAGATCTGAACAGCTACATGCATAAATATCAAACTCAATCACCAACTTATACTGTACACAAAAATAAACTCAAGATGCATAACAGACTTCAATATAAGTCACAACACCACAAAAGTCCTAGAGGAGAAAATAGGGAGGAAAATCTCAGATATTCCATGCAGCAATATTTTCACTGATACGTCCCCTACAGTGTGAGATATAAAGGAAAGAATAGACAAATGGGACTTCATCAAAATAAAAGCTTCTGCATGGCTAAAGAATTCATCAGCAAAATGAAAAGGAAACCAACTGTATGGGAAAATATATTTGCCAATGATACCTCGGACAAGGGTTTGATGTCCAAAATATGTAAAGAACTCACATGACTACAGTCCAGGAAGACAAACAATCCAATTAAAAAATGGGCAAAGGACCTGAAAAGATACTTCTCCAAGGAGGACATACAGAGGGCCCAGAGACATATGAAAGGATGCTCAGAACCACTAGCCATCAGAGAGAGGCAAATTAAGATCATAATGAGATACCATTTCACACTGGTCAGAATGGCCATCATGAACAAATCAAACAAGTGCTGGTGAGGTTGTAGAGAAAAGGGAACCCTAGTGCACTGCTGGTGGGAATGCAGACTGGTGCAGCCACTGTGGAAAACAGTATAAAATTACCTCAGAAAACTAAAAATGGAACTGCTTTCTGACCCAGCAATTCCACTGCTAGGATTTTACCCTAAGAATGTCGCAGACGCGTCCAGCAGGACCGCATGTCATTGTGGAACGCTTGTCCTATATCCCTGGACAAGTGACAAACAAATTCATGCAGACTAGAGAAATCCCCTGGAGCAAAAAGAGATGTGTGGCTGATCTCTCAGAGAGAAAAAAGCCCCCACCCCTGCCTCGACAGGCTTTTATTGATATTCTAGGTACATTATATCCAGGATGGTTCTCATTAACTGTGCACAGGTTTGCTTTGGGTGGATACCTTTTATAGATAACAAAGGAAAGAATGTTGCCAGTTGCTTCAAAGAGCAAGTTCATTTACAAATGTAAAGGAGAGAAGGCTGGGCTGTTTACATTCGTGCTTGGGAAGTCTATCACAAGTCATAGTCTCCATCCCAGGTGAGGGAGTTTTTGCAAGAGCAAGTTTCAAAGTGGCCTAGGGACAATGCATGCCTGATTCCCCATGGGAGACCTATCCACGGATGTTCCCTGCACGCCAACATGCATCTGTCTGCTTTCAGAACCAGAGCTGAGCCACAGGCCACATCACACACGAATAGGTTCCCCATATAAGAGCCCTGGCACACCAATTCAAAGAACTTGTGCACCCCAATGTTCATAGCAGCACAATTTACAATAGCCAAATTCTGGAAGCAACCTAAGTACCCATCAATAAATGAGGAGATCAAAAAAATGTGGTACATTTACACAATAGAATACTACGCAGCAGAAAGAAAGAAGGAGCTCCTATCCTTTGTGACAGCATGGGTAGAACTGAAGAGCATTAAGCTAAGTGAAATAAGCCAGGTGGTGAAAGACAAATACCATATGATCTCACCTATAAGTGGAACCTAATCAATAAAAAAAACAAGCAAACAAAATATAACTGAAGACAAGGAAATAAAGAACAACCTGACAGTAATCAGAGAGGATGGGGGAGGAAGATATGGAGGAAGGAAGGGAAGTCAGGGAACATGTATAAAGGACCCACGGACAAAGCCTAAGGGGGGTGGGATTGAGGGTGGGAGATGGGGATGGGTGGGGCAGGGGATGTTGAGGTGGGAAACTGGAGACAACTGTACTTGAACAACAATAAAAAATGATTAAAAAATAAAATAAAATCACTTTTTAAGTCAAAAAACTTTTATTGAGCACTTATCGAATGCAAGGCAGTGTTGCGTGCCATGAATTAATGTCTAATGTGGCAATATACTGATACCTGCTCTCATAAAAGCTTAAAGCCTAGTTCAAAAGAAAAGGGAGGGAGAGAGAGCTGGAGAGAGAGAAAAAGACACAAGGAGGAGGGGGAGAGAAAGTGATGTTAAATAATATCAATTAAAGAAATATCGTAGGTCATTACATGATTAATTACCAAATGAGTGCTATAAATTTTAAGTGCCTTGGCTTCAGAGAAATTAGAGATCATTGTGAATTAGAGAGTGAACTTGAGAGAGTTTTGAAGGGTAGCTAAGTGGGGAATAGAGAGTTGGCTTCTTGATTAGGTGGGGCTAGCATGGAATGGAATGATCTAATATAGATGCTTTATTAAAATAATCTTTTAGTTTTCTTCATATCTTATAAAGGCTCATGAATTAATCTTCTTAGATCAATTTTGGTATAACTCCACATAGTTGGTAGTCTAACCATAGAAGACAGTAATGATTAATTTATATTGATTATAAATGAAAATATATACTTTTATTCATATTTTCAAGGAACAAACACCCCTTTGATTATCAAAATCCATAATTAAACCTGTCAGCAATATTCACAAGGACACATGCTGAAACCTTTAAAATTCCAGCAATGGAATGGTTTTTGCCAAAATAATTAAAAAATTTTTAGAGTACATTAACTTTTCACAATCAGAAAGTTTTTGTGAACCTCTGTATGAAACTTGACCTTTCTCTGATGTTTGTGTTGCTTTACTATATTTACTTGTGATTAAATGGACCCTCAGCTAGCTGATAATGACTTTTGGCTTGTAAAGAGCAATAAAAGAATTTAAATCATTTAAAGTATGCCTCTTCTTTGATATCAACTGTCCAACATTATTCTAATAAAAGAATGCCTAGCATACTCTTAATGAATTTCCTTTTATATAAGATAAAATATTTAGCAAGAGAATTTGAGATGCCCATTAGGGCATCTCATTCATAAATGTCCAGGATGTTCATCTTGCAGGATCCGATGATTCAAGGAAAGGTTGATGTTCTGTATAAAATTATCCAGCAAATGCATTTATTTTTGGAGAACAAAGACCCAAAGCCATGCCTACAAAGCCTTCTGTGGGATCCTTTGTCAAAATTTGACTCCCTGAGAAAAAATATCTTTCTCTTCTAACAAATATCTATAAAGTGTTAATCTTACCCTTTTCCCTCCCATAGATGTTAGGAAGAAATATTCAGCTTACTGCTAGTGACTTTGAAGGAACTTTTAACAGCTGTTCAAGGCCAAATAGATTACTCTGTTTTATGCAGAACCTATCAGCAATTTTGCTATTGCACATTTCTTTATTTCCTCAGAGTTAATTGCTAAATGTCATCCACTCCTGCTGTTCTCATGAGCTTGAATTTTCTCAAGATGTTTCATAACTTTCTCCTTAGAGATTTCAATCTCTGTCAAATATTCTAATTTTTCTTAAACAAAGCCTTTGAAGCAGGAGCAATCCAGTGTCCTTTATGGTAAAGATGAATATAAATATCAACATCCCTTTTTTATCTTTATTCTGGATAAGAAATTTCAAGGGCATTTTATATATTTGAAAAACAGGTTGAAATTTAATAACTCCATTTATGTTCCTTTTGCCTTTTTGTCTCTCACATTTCTCTTCCTTTAGAGTAGCTGCATTTTTCTAATTCTTACATTAAATGATCAAATTGAACCTGCTACATTTTTCTCCTTAAATCAGATAAAATGATTTTCAGTGAGCTCACGGATTCTAAATTATGTTTTGTCTCAAAAGCTGCTACAGGATGTCATCCTCATGCACTTTAGCAGGAGTCTCTTGAGCTCTTTCAAAAATGTCTGAGTTGAAGACATTTGTTTATATTCCTTACCTAAAGGGTACCTTCCTCTCTTCACAATGTAACTAGGTCCTTTAGTCAAAATGTCACACACCAGCCTGTCAACAAATCATGAAATAGGTAAGTTTCCTCTGAAGGTCATGCATATGATTGCTCATCAAAGAATTATACCAAAGGTCTTGTAGCTTTGCCACTTCTGTTTGCTCATTTTGCATTCTTTTTTTTTCTTTCCTTTTTTTTTTCTATCATTATCCTGTCTTGTTTTTCTCCACCCCACCCATTGCATTTTTTTGGAATTCTTATTCTTTCAAATCATAAGATGTGCTCATCAAATTAACCTCTAGGACACACATGACTTTAGACAGCTGGATTATAAAAAGAAATCCCTAGGTGCCCTGGTGTCTGTTTTCTCCTTGGTTACACTTGTTTGAATGGCAGTTGGGAAGAGGGACAGAGAAGGGGAAGGATATGGGAAACTCTCATAAAAGAAAACTGAAAACAAAATTAGCAAATGCCAGCACCTTAAAAAAGATATGATGGAGCAAATAAATTTTCACAGGCATTCCAGGTGGGAGATTTCAGTCACAACTTTAGTTATTTGGGGCAAAGTGTAGCTTGTGAGGGGGTCTATCAAGATATAAATTTTTTGTAAGATCTTTTAATGCCATTAACTTTACTAGGGATACTTGAATATAGATTTCTCTGCAATGAAGGCTTCCATGTAGGCATCCCACATTAAAGGCTTTGTATTTATCTCAGCCAGCCCGCTAAGGTGCCTGAAATCCAACTACTGAATAGACATTGCTTATAAGTCTTTTACCCATGGAGGCCAGTGGTTGAAAATCTTACCAGTTACCTTGGAGAAGTAACATATTCTTGTCTGCAGTGTCATGAATTTATTAGACAAAAAAATAAATGGTTGCCCTGGCTGGTGTGGTTCAGTTGGTTGGAGCATCATTTCCTAAGTGAAAGGTTGTGGATTTGACTCCCAGTCAGGGAGCCAACTTGGGCTGTGGGTATGATCCTCCATCTGGGTGGGAACAATTCTTGGTCCGACTGCATACAGTAGGTAACCAATTGATGTTTCTATCTCAGATTGATGTTTCTCTCTCTAAAAGTGATGAAAAAATGTCTTTGGGTGAGGATAAAAAAATGAAATAAAATAGATGGTCTTGTTCTAAAGTGAGGGCATCTAAACAGCTGGGTACAGGCTGCAGAATAAAGATTTGAGGGCATCTTGAGGTTGTAAATAGGTGTAATTGGAGGAAATTATGCCAAAAAGTCAGTGAAGTTATTAGAATAGGTGTGGATAAACTTATTTTACAGGGTTATTTTTTCTAGTCTTGACAAAGTCTGTCCCAAACCAAAAGTGCTGAGCATACATTGTGTGTAAAGAAATTGGACAACTCTGGTATTGGGGTTAAAGAGATCAGGACTCAGAAGTAAGAGGGGAAACTGACCAACAGATTGACCAACTTTTGATAGGGCGATGAGTCCTATGAAAACTTTGAGAAAAGACATTTGACTTAGTGTCAGCTTAAGGAGAAGGTTGATTGTGGATGACTCTCCAAAGAAAATAAAATTACAAATAATTTACATGAGAATTAAAATTATTGTTGTTCCAAAGGCGACTGGCTGCCACCGCCAGCTGTGTACTCAACTCCAGGGGGCATCATTCACATTGTAATCCATGTAAATAGCTCTGTGCTCTAGGGGATGCTCTTCACATAAAACACATGAGAATGCTGTGCCTGGAGTTGTGCAATCTGGCCAAGAGAAAGCCTAGCTGATCCCTCCAAGCGAAGCTTATTACACTTTGTTTATTGTAGCCAAGTCTAACATAATTTAATCTTAAAATAAGAACTTTTTCCCCTACAGAAAAAAAATGCAGTTGCCTGTTTCTACCTTGCCTTTCCACTTCCTCAACTATTTCCTTCTTAAAATTTGCTGATTCCATTTCACATCCAATGAAGTAAAGGGCTGTCCCTCTTCACCACATGTGTGTACCTAAGAAAGTCTCCTGCCCCCTACCACCTGCACTCACAAATATTCATCATCAAATCTGAGTCTTCAGAATAGTCTTTGTCTAAAAATTTGAAAGGATTTTGATTAGAAATTCGAGAGTTTAAGAGCTTTGAGAAATATGTCTCAACTACTGAAGATTTTTTCCCCCCAGAATTACAGTGAAGTTCAATCTCCATGATGAAAGAAACAACTTACAAATAAAAGAAGGAAGGGACAGTCAGAAATATGTTTCCCTGATCATTTAACTGAATATTTCTGAGAATTAATGTTCCTTGGAGGGGTGTGTGTGTGTCTGTGCCTGTGTGTGCCTGTGTGTGAATGCGAGAAAGAGAGAGTGAAAGAGATCCAAGAGTACTCCCTAGATACTCAGAAAACGATAACATTCATACCTAAAACTCACACCAACTGCTACTCTGGAACACTTTGTAGTTGTTTTGAAGTACTCACACACAACTGTGAGTAGTTCTTGAAGGCTTGGATTTTTTAAAACCACCAAAGATTGCTTACTGGGGATAAATTTTAAAAGTGTTTAGACAAGATAGTTTTTAGACGAGATAACTACATTTATTAAATTTACTTCTGTGAAATGGAAACCTGTCCTGGGGGCTTTCTGATTTCTATGAGTAGGATGTAAGGTTTCTCAAAAGGAAAGAGAAGTTCATAGTTTTATTCTACATTATGGAACACTAACTAACAGAGAGCACCATAAATAATTGTTGATAATAAAATGAATAAGGTAGAGAAGAGCTCTTAAAGAGAGAGTGTGCATGCTCATGCGCACGCACCAGAGAGAGAGAGAGAGAGAAATGAAGGAAGGAATGAAGGAAGGAAAGAAAATAGATAGATAGATAGATAGAAAGAAAGAAAGAAAGAAAGAAAGAAAGAAAGAAAGAAAGAAAGAAAAAAAAGAAAGAAAGAAAGAAAGAAAGAGATTGAACCATTGAAGGACCTTCCCAGAAAAGGATAATGCTACTCATGAATTCCATGTGTTTTTCATTAGCCTTAAATGGACTGTTAACTCTTTAAAGATAACAAGGGAATCTAAAAACAAATTACATTGGATCTCAACATTTAAAAAAGATTTTGAAAAAGTGCATGTCTAAAAATGAAGGAATTTCTTTTTGGTAGACTGTCAGTATTCTGGTGTGCTTTGTGGTTGGTATTTTTCTCCTGTTGTATCCACTGAAAGTGGTGCCCAGCATTTTACTGAGAGACATGGAGTCAACCCAGGATGAAGTTTTCTAAATGCTGAGTCATTTACCTGGCTCTTCCTTCAGCTCCCTTTATTGATGACACTGTTTTAGTTTTCTGTTTTTCAATTGAAAAAAGGCAGTATACAATCTATCATTTTTTTAAATTTTATTTTTCAATTGCAGTTTGCATTCAATTTTATTTCGTATTAGTTTGTGTTGTACGGCATAGTGGTTAGACAACCACATCCTTTACAAAGCAATTCCCATGATATTTCAAGCACCCACCTGGCACCATACGTGGTCATTACAGTATTATTGACTAGATGCCCTGTGCTGTACTTTCCGTCACCATGACACTTTTGTATCTCCCAGTTTGTACTTCATAATGCCTTCACGGGTTTCACCCAGCCTCCTAGCCCACCTCCCCCTCTGGCAACCATCAGTCTGTTTCCCCATGTCTATGAGTCTGTTTGTTTTGTTCTTACTTTTAACACTTGCATATGATTCCATTGTATAGAGACACTGTAATCTATTTAACAGTCCTTTGTGGTTAGACATTTAAGTAATTATTGATTTTTTCAATATTATAAATATCCATTGATAAACATGTATATTCAAACATATGAGAAAGTCTCCAATTATTTCTTTAGAAAATATTCCTAAAAATAAAATTTCTTGGTTAAAGAAAATACATACTTGAAGCATTTTGATGCATTAAAGTTGCCACCAGTCATAAATTTACCATCTTGCCTTTTATAGAAAGTATTTAAAACCTCTGCTCAGAGTAAAATAATAATGATTAAAATATTCAAAATTATTACGCTCTAACTAGAGTATAGCTATAGTGCTAAGGATATTACACGCACTGTTTCATTTAATCTCCCCAGCAATTTTACAAGATAGATATTTTTTGTTTTTTTAAATCCTAACTTCAAGGATTTGTTTATTAATTTTAGAGAGAGAAAGGGTGGGGGAGAGAGAGAGAAACAGTGATGTGAGAAAGAAACATTGATCAGCTGACTCCTATCTGTACCCCAACCAGGGACTGAACCCGCAACCTAGGTATGTGCCCTGACACAGAATCAAACCCCCAACCCTTTGTATAGGACAATGAAGTAAAGGGCCAACAAACTGAGCCACCTGGCCAGGGCTAGATATTCTCTTATGACTATTTTAAAGCTGAATAAACAAGCCTAGTGAGGTTAAGTTACTTGTCTAATGTCTCATAGTTAGTAAGAAATGGATCTGGGATTCAAACTCAGCTGCCTTTGTGCATTTAACTCATACTAAAATGCACATGATTTTGTTACATTTATACATTAATTTTGAGAAACCTGAAATCTCTCTAATATTGGGGTTTCATGTAAGATGCATAGCGTCTCAATTTATTCACATCTTTATCTTCCTTAGTAAATTTTGTAACTTTTAAATAAGTATATTATATATCTTAAATATTTTTCCTCTGGCATTTATATTTTGGTTGTGTTGTGAATGAAATAGTCTCTCACTTCCAGATTCTCAAAGGTTATTATCTAGGAAAAGAATTGAGTTGCATATCTTAAGTTTGTAACTAGCCATATTTATATCTTCCCTAATATCTGTAGCAAAATTTGATCTGCATCCTTTTGTGTTGTATAGGTAGACAGTCACATGATAGATTTGCTACCTCACCTTTAATACTTATAATTTTCCCCCTGCTTAATGATTTCACTATTATATTTCCAGAATGATGTTAACAGGCATGCTTTTATTATACTGGTTCTAATAGATATGGCTGTACTCCCTATCATTGAGTAGTGTACTACATGCTGGTGTATGACAGGTTTTCAAATCATTGTAAGCAACTGTTGTCCTATTCTGATTTTACTAAGACTTTTTATTCTAAAATTTTACAGAATTTTATTGAATCCTTCTTGTGTATTTATTGAGATGGGTATATTATTTTTATCCATTGACGTACTAAGAGAATGAATTCTATCATTTGACTTCCTAAGATCAAACCATCTTTGCATTCTGGAAATAATCCTTAGTTGGTTATAATATGCTTTTAAAGTATTGCTGGATTCAATTTGTTAATTTTTTAAAGGATGTTTTACAAGTTTCATCATTGTTTTATACATCATAAAACTGTGGCTCAGAGAATTTAAGTAACTTATAAGTGGCAGAGCTGGCATTTAAATACTCATCTGACTAATTTTAAATTTCAGACTCTTTCTACTGTATGGTGCTGCCTAAGTAGAAAGCATGAAACTTAGAAAGGGGGATAAGAAATGTGGGTATGGAGAATAGGACAATTAGAAGAGGCTACATAATTTACTTTCAATTATGCATTTTCATAGTACATTGTGGTAAGGAGGAAGTAGAATACCTCCGGTGTCGGCTGTCAGTTTGTATTTCTTTATCCCACATGCACAAATATCCAAGATTCAGAAGCTTTTTATATTTTCCAGAAATAATTCCCTTGCACCAAAAGAATGAATGTGCAATGGAGATTTCACTGAAGATTTTGCTCTGGAGATGGACCAGGGTTTAGCACCCCCATGCCATGCTAAAGCTGCCATGACAAAGGACCATGATCTAAGTGTTTTGAACAACAGAAATTTATTGTCTTGCAGTTCTGAAGGCTAGAAGTCTAGCACCAAGTTGTTGGCAAGTTGGCTTTTTTGACAGCTATAAGGGAAAGATCTCTAGATGGCCATCTTCATGTACGCATGACATTTTGAAATAGGCATTGTTCATGACTGTATGCATTTCTGTGTCCAAATGTCTCCTTTTCACAAGGACACCAGTAGTATTGGAATAGGACCCATCCTAATGACCTCATTTTAACTTAATTTGTGATGTAAAGACCTTATCTGCAAATAAGGTCACATCCTTGTGTACTGTGCTCTAGGACTTCAGAATATGAGTGGGGGAGGGACACGTCAGCCCATAACAACATATAACACAGCACACAGCTTCACAAAGCTTGTGTGTTTCCCCCATGTCTTTCTAGCATTGCCCCCAACCTTGAGCATGAAAACCAAACTGTATCACAAAGGAATTTCTCTTCTGTTTCCTGCAAGCAATTCTACACATTTCTCTCTGTCCCAGGTACTGGGCTCTGTCTCCCAGAAGGCTTTCGAAGTATCGACCTATAAAGAGTCCTTCTCAGGAAGATTTTCGTGTTGCTTCTAGCTGAGCGTGAAAAATGTACAGCACCAGGCTTTTTAAATTCAAACGTATGAAAACCCAGATTGAGGACAGACTCAAGAAGTACTTAAGTGTGAAAATATTCTGTGAGTTGGAAAAAGTCCTTCTCACTTGAGATGAACTGTGGTTTTAATCAGTGAACTTTGATGAACTACAGTTTAATCAGTGTTAGGTTTCTTTTTCACTTCTTTTGATTTTTGTTTTACATCTTAAATGTCGTTCTTGGCAATATTATTCATATTCAACTCTTTTTATTAAGACTTTTAATTCTGATTTTTATAAAACTGAAGAGTGTGGAAATTTACTGTTTTATTTCAGTGAGCCCTGATTATAATCTAAGCCAAGCAGTATTAAACTTATGCTATGATCCCTACCTGTTACTAAGTACTCCTCAAATCCACATGTATTTTTGAAGGTATTAAATAAACATTTAGAATGTTGAATTAGAACATTCAAAATAAAGATGGTAAATCACATCTTAGTGAAGGAACATAGAGTCACTAAGGATCTAACATAAAATGAAATTTCAAAACACTAAGAGTTGTTATACACTTGTAAGGTGGGAAGATTTGCTTTCTTAATTCGGATTTATTTAAACTGTTACTCCTTGAGTCCATATTGGTGGCTATCCAGGAAAGGGAGCTAGTTCAGAAGTACATCAGTTGTTAGGTAAATACTAGGCAAGAATTAAAAACAGTGCTACAAATTGGATAATATACAAATAATTTAGAGTTGTCTGAAGTTAAAGCTAGTGAAATCTAGTGACTTATAGGAAAATTCCACGTACTTGCCTAGAAAAAAAGTCCCTGTGAACTCCAGCTATCTAGTCATCTTTGATCCGTTATTTTCTCGCTGGAAACCTCGCACACGTCAGTGAAGTCACAGTTAAAAACACCACTCCAGGAGTAAAGCTGCTCCATTATCGTGAGCTCTGCCACTCTCTTATATTCCAATACTCAGACCAGAAACCTTTTTCTGAGGTTGATGGATGCTCTGTCTCAGTGTGTATGTGTCTATAGTTAGACTCTGCTTTTAAAAAGAAACCATTAGCCATGCCTATTTCAAAGTGTTTTCCCCTTTTTATCTATACAATCAAGCTAACATTTTACTATTTTGCAACTTACACTCCCACAAAAATGTAAGAAAAGGTAAATCAGGACTCTCTTCAGCAGTGCCTTTTATTCTGATTGATGCAGAAAGTACGTTCAGTTCGTCTAGAAAAGTACGCTATTAGAAGGTAATTTTTCCCCAAGCTTGCTAACTCCGGGGACAGCAATCTGGGTCTAGAGAACCGCAACTAGAGTCTAGAGATTATCAGTCTCTAAAGCTTGTCTGTTTGGCTGAATCTTATGAAATTGCCAATGTTATGCCATTTTCTTCCTACAAAGACAGCATTTTCATGTGGCTCATAAAAATTTTTATAATTTAAATAATTTATTATTTTGACTGCAAATAAAAATGTTACTAAAAGGCAAGTAGAACAGAAAGAGTGAACACATTTTTTAAATTAGAAATGAATGATATTAAACACTTCACTGACTCAGATTCGTAATTGGCAGAAATAAATCTGAAAGAGAGACAGCAAACCTTTGCCTGGGTAGACTAAGTATATGTACAGAATTCTGTGATAGCCAGGTTTTTTTAAAATTTATAACTAATAAACAATAACAGATAAATTAGGACCTTCATGAGTGTTTGAGTAAGATTAAATAGGTTGATATTCTGGGTTAATCGGGGACTTCTGTGTCTCAGGTGGTTGGGAAGGTCTCTCTGAGGAGATAACATTCTTTTGAGACCTTAGTCATGAGAATGAGGCAGTGATGTGAAGATTTTAAGGAGAAAGACCCTTTTAAGGAGAAAGTACCAAGAGTGCAAGGGATCTAAAACAGTAATGAACTTAGACCCTTCAAGGAAGGGAAGAGAGACTAATGTGTCTGGTCAACTGTAGTGCACTTGGAGGAGGCAGACTCTCAGTAAGGGGCTGTCGCTGGCTCACTGACGCTGTGGACACATGACACATGGACACATGGACACATGACTTCGTGCTGAGGAGTCACAGATCCCTCGTCTATAAATGGCAGTAACTCATAACCATCACAATAGCTCTTTCGGGCAAGGATTACATGTAAAGGGCATGTGCCGGACACAAAGTAAATATTCTGTCATTGCCAGCTTTCACTATAGGCATGTTATCTTCATGCCTAAACTTTTGGTGAATACCTTTCGTACCACTGCTAAGCCACCAAAAACAATGAATGGATTAATTTTGCCTTAATAATGTTTATAATTTGGTGGGGGCTATAAAATGAGTTTCCAGACTGTATGGTATCAATAAAACACGATACGAGTATAAAGAAGGAAGCGAGAAATAAAGAGATAAGTAAAGAAAACCTTGAAGAGGGAAAAGAAAGTCTTATAGAAGTTGTATACTCAGGCCAGCCTTGAAAATTGAGTAAGATGTTTTCTTTATCAGGCTTCCAGGAGCTCACTGAGGAACCGAAAAAAAGCGTAGTAGTGAGACTAAGAGTGGCACATTCAGGGCGCTGTAAGGAGCAGGAGCTAGGTGGTTCTGATTGGTAGAAGCATGTTTCAGTGACTGGGGACAACTGGCTACAAGTGTAGCTAGGGAAATCGATGGTGAAAGGAAGTGGGAAACTGATCTTCAAAGCGAGGCAGAGGGGTCTGAACTTGAATTAAAAGTTATTGTTTCAAGAGCTAGACTAACTGCTGTACATCGGTCATCTTTATTAATCTAATCACTTAGATTAGCGGCCATTATTCAGGTTTTACAGAGGAAATTAGGGGGTTTTTAAAAATAATGGTGGAATTACTTTCCAATTGCTAATGGTTACCTACCTCTCTCTCCTAGAATAGACCAAAATGCTTCTTTGACTCTCAGAATCTTAGAGTATTAAGATGGGTTTTGGGAGATTAAAGATAACAATCACGAGAGTGATGGATGAGTTTATAGTCCAGTCTGCTCTTTCTTGCAACTTTTCAATTCTTCCTTCTGGAGCTCCTCTCCTCTGACTAGTGGCTACAGGGAGAGAATAACACTGAGAGGCAACAGATGTGGACTGCTGAGCCATTTCTCAACTATGGCTGTCAAGGCCCAAGTTATTTTACATTGGTAAGTATATTGAAAAAAATATATTGGTCATAATATTGATTAAAATATATCTCATATGATTGGTTAGGTTATTTCCTTTATCATCTTTTGCTCTCTAAATGTGACAACTGTTTTGTGAAATTTAGAGATTCTTTTGATGGCAGGAGGCAGCATTATGACATTTGGACAGATGAAAGGCAAAACTTATTGTTACTTACAGCTCCAAATGAGAAAAGGCTGCCATGCAGGGCCACGCGGGGCGTTGCACCAGGCACAGGGTAGTAGCAAGCTGGGGCTGCAGGATACAGCTTCCATGTTTCAAGTGGGGTGGAGTAGTTTAGTGTTCAAGTGCCTGTGGATTGGCTAATGTGAATAATTTCACCGGTGCCAGAACATCGGATCTCTCCTTAATAGTTTGGTATCTGGCCCTGGGATGATTAAGGTGATTAGTGGCCCTGGAGTGTGAGAGTCTCATTAAAAAGGTGAGCAGGTGTGGGCTTAGCTTCTCCAGAAGAACTGACTGGCCTCCAAACAGGGCCTTAAAACTGGGTCAAGACAGCACTAAAAACAAAAACAAAACTATGTCACAACCACCATACTGTATAGTGCAACTCTCATGTACAGATGTAACCCTTTTTATCCCAGGCCAGGGTATGGATTCTCCTGCTTTCTGGCTGATTTTCCTTTTGGGTAGAATTTTTTTTGACAACTGTCTAATCTAGAAAAACTGCTGTGGTCATAGATAATTCTAGTGTATGCATTCTCACTAGTTTGTTTTTTTCTGGTTTGACCCACTCAAAGCAGAGTCTCTGACATTTCCAGGGTGAATAGTGACTAATTAGGTGACAAATTATGGGGTGTCACTGATAGTAAAGCAGAACACGAAGCACTGGAAAACAGAAGCAAAGATGGCCTTCAAGAAGCTTTTACACTTAAACAGCTGAGAAGAGTGGTTAGTGAAGCTGCACAAAAGGAAAGAGGCAACTTCCTGCGATGCTCATCGTCCAACAGTACTCCGTGAAGTGTATTCGAAATGCTGTGTTCCCCACTTTTTTCTCTTCCTCTTTCTACTCTGTATGTCAGTCTCCACCTGCTAGATCCTTTATTCATCACATTTCTTTTGTTATTTAGCTCCTATTTTCTCTCCCCTACAACTTTTTCTATCCATGGTTCCATTAGTAAACATATTTCTTAGTACTGGGTTTTGGGAGTAAGTTTTCTGTGTCTAGGTATTAATTTTAAATGTGGGCAAGTTGAAAGTGTCAAATTTCTTTCAAAGAAATCTTGAATTAAATTACTTGCTAGACTTTTTTTTCTGTCCATTGAATTTTGATTAAAAAAAATGCTTTCTTGTCTCTTACTAACATTACTTGAGGTTTAATTTCCAGATATTTTATCTTTTATTTTCAATTAGTTATGTCTATTAAACCAATCATAGACACACAGACATACATAGAAATCCCAGGAGTGTTAAACTAAATTTTTAATTTTTCTGGGCATGTAGCCCAGCTTGATTTAACTTTTTAAAGAGTCTCATTGTGTCCTAGATCCTGTTTTAAAATAGGTGATTTATAATTACTAATTAGCTAGAATAAGAAGATAAGGAAGATGATTAGTTGATGAAAATCTTAGTTTTTTTTCAAGCAAAGTGAAATGACAGCAATAGGTATATGTAATGTAAACACTTTCCTATATGGTAAAAGCTTACCTCCCTCCAGTGGTCCCGTTTCTCTTCCTTATTACAACTGAATTAACCCTGCCAGAAAATTCAATCATATTATTAGTGGTACTAAGTTTGATCTCACTTTATTTTCTGCTGATCTTTTCTTGAGTAGTGAATTAGTTCTAACAGACTTATATCTGATTCTGGCTGTTTAGTTCTTACATCAAAGTTTTCCCCTGAAACCAGACATGTTTTAATGGAGAAAATGGATATTCCACAAATATCTCTATTGAAGGTATAGAAAGCATCTCCTGAAACATAAGAGAATGTATTTCTCTAAAAACGACCCCTTGAGCCTTGCTTAGTTTTAGTCTGAAAATTTATATAACTCTTTATGGTGATTTCAAGAGGAGTACGTGTATACAGTGGGGTGCTGGTAAAAGTTTTAAAAATAGTCCTGATGTTTAAAGCATCCTGATTCTTGTGTTGTAAATACTCCCACCACACCTAATGTCAAGCTACCAATGTGAAATCACTAAGTGCAGAGTTTGACAGAGATGCATAATGGCATATCATTACCTGCTATTTCCACCATACAGATATCCTAGACAACCTCAGGAGGACCAATGAAAGTAAACTCCAGTGAAAATATCAGGGAGTGATGAGTTTCAAAGGATTCATCACTTTGTTTTAAATAAAACTTATATAATTGAGTGTATGTAATTTAATTTTTCATAATGGCCGTGTTTAACAACCATTCACAAAATTCTTGAAAGTTAACAATCCACTCTATGAGCTGATATGAGTCAGCTTCAGCACACCGTTGAAGCAGAGTATTTGAATATTAAATGGTTTTAGATACAGAAATGACAACTTGTAAATTTTTGTTTCTAATTCTACTTACGTGCTTACAGAACATTTTTAGTGATTTTGACAAAAATAGAGAAGTATATAGAAGAAACAAAGAAAGAAATGAAATTTTAAAGAAAAAAAAGTAAGGTATCTGAGAAGGTAAAAACACATTCAGGAATCTAGGATGGGTGAATGAGGTGAGAAGATTCCAAGAGAATCTCTAGCTGTTTTCTTGGAGTTTGGCTCATCTCTAGTTCATGGACTTATTGATGAACTCTGAGAACTGATGAAGTATATTTCTCAGCTTATGTTGTGTTAACAAAAGATCCTAAAACTTCAATGGTTTAGAAATTCAGAGTTTAATTTCTAACTCATGCAACCTATTCATGGTGTGTTTTCTGTAGCTCTGCTCTATGCTAGACCCAGGAGATAGATGGAGCCACATTTGTCTGGGACATTGCCTGTCTTATGACAGAAGGAAAGAGAGATGGCTGAATCATATGCTAGTTCCTAAAATGACAGATATAACACCTGTTCATATTTCATTGGCCAAAGCAATCTACACAGCCATGCCTGAGTTCAACAGGGTGAAGATGTATAATCTTCCTCAAGAAGGGATGCCATAGGGAGAGAGGAACAGCAAATCTTTTGTAGACAATATAATCTCCTACCTGGAGAAAGGCAGAGGCATCTGTAAGATGACTAATTGTTGTATCAGAGAATGCTGAGGTTCACCAACATTTGTGTTCACATTTTCCTGATCATACAGCTAGACATTTACCGGTGCCTCTTAAAGGTAGGAGTAGACATGTGACTGAGTCCTGGCCAAGGCCAGACTTGTTTGACCAGAGTTGTCACTTTTGCTTACCTTTCATTGGCCAAAGCAAGTTTATGTCCAAGCTTGAGTTCAACAGAGTGAAGATATACAGTCATCCTCCAAGGAAGGATACCAAAGGGTGTGGCATCCTAGAATGGGGCAGTGAACACTTTAAGCAAAAATGTAGCCCACCCCATGAAGAATGAAAAAATATAACCAAAAGCAGGTCTGGCTACCTGTTACTACAAAGGCCAGTACTGGAGAGGCAGATACTGATGTGAAGGAAAGCAGTTTGTTTGCAGATGCCGGCCACCTGAAAGATGGAGAACTCTCGTCTCAAAGCCCATCTCTCCTATCTTGGTCCAAGCAGAGAGTTTTTTTTTTAAAGAGGGAGAAGAGCACAGAAAAAGAGATCAAGGAAGGGGGCTGAAGGGTTCTCTACGTGCAGATGAACACAGTCCAGTCAGAAAGGCAAGTGATGGTCCTGTGTGCATCATCCTGGCTTCACATCATCCTGGTTTTGCATCATCCTGGCTCCATGGTTGTAGGTCAGAAAATCTCCCAGAGCTGGGATGCTTGAAGATCAGAGTCTGTATCTTTTGAAGTTAGTTCCTAGGATTCTTATACAAACATGCTGTTCATCGACAAGCTACATATTGGTCAGAATCAGCACTTATAGAAACTATGTCAAAAGAATGCTTGGGAAGGTTACAATTTCCCATTGTTAAAAAAGGTGCTAAGATTCCTATAGCAGGGGCTACTAGTATCCATCTTACAACTGCACATGTGTGAATTTTTTTCTCTTTCCCCACCTGCCAACTGACTGGAAAGAGGGCCAAGGACCAAATGGAGAGTGGAGTCCCAAGGTGGAAGTTGCCTGAGTCCTTGAAGGATACAATGGAGCAGAGTCCTCCCCTCCACATTGGACTGGCTCATGAGGAGGAGATAATCTTTCATATGTGAAGCCACTGAAATTTCAGGTTGTTTTGTTATTGTCACCACAGCATGCCTTAATTTATTTTAACAGATACAGGTTGCTCCAGAAATTTTAAGTCAATGAATATGATGTTAACTATAGAAAGATTTTTTTTTGAATACTGTGGTAGGCTGAAAAATTAACCCCTCCCCGCCAAGGACATACATATCCTAATCCTTGGGAGCTCTGAATGTTACCTTATATTAAAATGGGTCTTTGCAGATGTGATTAAGTTAAGAATGTTGAGATCATCCAGGATTACAAGGGTGAGCCCTAAATGTAATCACATGTACACAAAGGAGGAAAGGGAGATCTGAAACAGACAGACAAAGAGGAGAAGGAGATATGCAGAGGGATGCAGAAGTTGGAGTGATGTAGCCACAAGGTAAGGATTGCCAGCAGACACTAGGAGCTGAAACAGGCAAGGGAGGGTTATTTCCCTACAGCCTCTGGAAGGAGCACAACCCTGTGGACACTTTGATTCCAGCTCTGTGATACTGATTTAGGACTTGACCTCTACAACTGGGAAAGAATAAGTTTCTATTGTTTTAAAGAACCAAGTTTGTGGTAATTTGTTACAGCAGCCACAGGAAATGAAGACAAACACCAAGATGAAGTGATGACTGGGAACCAGGTACCAATGCTCAGTCTCAACAAAGCTGTGTCCAAAGGAGAACAACCAGGAGGGCATTGGGTATAACACTTAAAATTGAATACATATAGTTGTAAACCATCCTAATGTCTGAGAGCAGGAAGGGAGGTTAATAATTACCTCTTCAAAAAGTCAGTCTCCTACTTTTGCATGCAAAAAAGAAACCCTAGATTTTGAGGGGACAAAAAAGTCCAGACCAGAGCAGATCATCTGGGGTGGTATCTAGGGAAAGGTGTAGTGTGGGGGTGTGTCAGGTGGAGGGCAAATCACCCAGGAGGAGCTGGTAGTAATGGCAGAAGGAGGCAAAGTTTCCCTCTTGGGTCTTTGATTCTTCTCCTGCTCTTCCTCTCTACCCTCATTTAGTGACTTCTCAAATATCTCAGACTCTCTAATTATGGTAATAAAGCCTTTATGATCTCATATTTAAAACATAGCTCTCTCTGAGAAACACTTCTATATTTCCACTGATAACAGAATCAGTACAAATAGAACTTCTCTAAAGTCCGCCACTATACCGGCCTTCATATCTAAGTCCATTTGCTCTGTTTTCTTTCCTGTTACTGTGGATGGACCCTATATTCTCCCAGAAAAGGCTACCACTTTACTTGTTTACTCTCTTCAAAACATTGATGCAACCAATGTCCTTCCCTCTTCTGTAGGAAGTGCTTTTCTTTTTCTTCTGGACTCTTCCTGCAGCATAAAAAGGGCTGTACTTTCTTCCATATTAAATTCCCTTTGTCTGGTTCCTGCTCTTCTCTTGGTTCTTTCTTTTCAAGATACTTCTTATGCCTCTGTAGCCCTTTATTACAAATTCTCTTTTTCCATTTTCCCCATTGAACTCCTCTATTAGCCTCCCCATCCCTGACCCTCCATGCCAAACACACACTCTGCTTCTGCTCTTCTTGTGGTCAATAGTGCTGCTCAATCCCAGTAGTCAATTGTTTAGTTCTCCTCTTACTTGACTTATCATCAGCAATTATCTTAGTTGAAGTACTTTCTTTACTCCTTTCCCAAGACTCTATATGCTCCTGGTTTTCTCTAACCTCCCTGGCCCTAGTCTCTTAGCTCTGGGATTACCCAGAAGTTAGACTTCAGACTTCATCTTTTCTTTATCTATGTTTTCCTTTTTGATATTCCATACAAGTAGATAGCTTTAAATATCACTGAAAAATATCATAATATAATAAATATCATTTTGAAAATATGTTTTTAACCCCATCTCTCCACTGAAGTCCAACTGCCTTTGCAACATCTATACTTAGTCCTCTAATAATATCCTCACATTTGACTTTTTTCAGAACCAAACTCATGATTTTCCCCTGCATCTGACTCCACCTAATTCTGAATGAAGTCATGCTCAGCTTCTTCTGTTCTCTCATACACCACATTTGAACCAACAGAAAATCCTGTGGCATGGCCCTCAAAATAGAGTTAGAATCTGACAGCTTCTTGATGGCTTTTATGTTCCTGTCCTGATCTGGGTCACCATCTTCTCTCTTCTGCATGATTCAGGTGGCCTCCTAAATCCCACCCCCACCCCAGTGCTTGCCGGCACTCCACTACAGTCTATTGTTTGCATGGCAGCAGCCAGAGTAGTCCTTTAGAAAAGTCAAGTCATAGCACTCTCAGGGAAGTCCCTTCGAGACTGCTCATTTCATTCAGAGTTAGACAAAATTCTTATAATGGCATATGTGTATTTGGGTGTTAGGTAATCTAATGCCCAGTTGCATTCTGATCTCATCTCTTCATACACTTCACTTACTCACTGTGATTCTGCCACACCAGCCTCTTTGCTGTTACTGAAATATTTTACAATATGCCTGCTTGCGGTCTTTGCAACTGCTATTCCCATTGCCTAGGATGCTTTTCCTCAGACAAGGGTGTAGATCATGTCACCTTTCTTAGGCTGTTATTCAAATGCTATATTCTCAGTGGGAGCTTTTTGGACTACTTTAAGCAAGATGGTGAAAGACAAATACCATATGATCTCATGTATAAGTGGAATCTAATCAACAAAACAAACAAGCGAGCAAAATAGAACCAGAGACATGGAAATAAAGAACAAACTGACAGTGACCAGAGAGGAGAGGGGAGCAGGATAACAGGGGAAAGAAGGGGAAATGTCATCAAGGAACATATATAAAGGACCCATGGACAAAGACAATGGGATGGGGATTGAATGTGGTAGGTAGGGGTGTGTAGAGCGGAAGAGAGTAATGGTGGGAAAATGGGGACAACTCTAATTGAACAGCAATTAAAAAAAAAAAGAAATTGCTACCCTCACTGAAGCCACCAATCGAACAGCCCCTAGTCTCTTCCTTGTATTTTTATGTATGGCATCCGTCACCATCTACCATAATATATATTTTGTTCATTTATTCATTCCTCTTCACCCACTGAAATGTAAGTTCCACAGGGAAGTGATTTGTTTACCATTGTTTACTGATATAGCATCAGTACTTAGAAGAGAGGCACAGAGTTGGGCTCAATACGTACTGACTGAATGAATGAATAGAACACATAATTTGAAATGAAGATCTCAAGAGGTGATTCTTCAACTTCTTCCACCCCTCTCCATGTCCTCCTCACTTTTATGAAAAAATGTCTAGCATACTTTCAGAAAATTAGAGTTGAATCCTGCTCTTTTGTTCACCATTAACACATTCTTAAGCAAATTGCTTAGTTTTTCTGCCTCTTTTTCTTCATTTGTGAATTAGGGAATCTAATACCAAGCTCACATGGTGGTTCTAACAGTCAAATAAGGACGTTATCTACTTTACAAATATCAAGGGTTGTAATTAGGAATCTCAATTCACACTTAAAAATGTCTTGTTTTGAGAACATGTTCCTAGCCTGGATAATTTTAATTTTAATATTCAAGTTTTCAATATTGAATTTTTTGTTAAAAAAAAGAAACACAGTGATGGGCAATATAATGTTGTGTACACTACTTTCCTGCGTATCACTTGTTCAAGATCACATATTTTCAATGGTTAGTATAATGAGCAAACTGATTTGGGTTCAAGATACTTCAGAAGATACTGAAGATGATCAGGTGGAGGTGAGAGTCTGCACAGAGGAGCGCTCACTCTTGTGGAGAGCAGGACAGTAATATTTTAGCGAGATGTTAAGAATGGAATTTTCCAAGACAGAAGAGGCTTAAAGAAAACAGAGATAATAATCCAAATGATTGCTTGTTCTATTCATAAGTCTGCTGTTTTCTCATCCTTGCAATGATTACTGATAGATTTATATAGAAAGAGAAGATAATGGTGTGCAGCAATTGTCTGTTATTTTGCCTTTCCAACAGCCATTCTTCCTTATTTACAGTGCTCAGGTTTCCTTCTGGGAATTATCCCTTCCCCTGTGAGAATCACCCCACCCCTGGTGTAAAGTCTGGTGGCATCACAATCCGAGTAACATGATCTCCCACAGAGTAAGCAGGTAGGATGGAAGGAGAGGCTCCGTGGAAGTCCCTTCAGTAAGATACCTCCACCCTTCAGGCAGAAACAGGCAAGGGCAGGCACCTGAGAAAGACGTAGCTAAAAGGACACTTAGGGACTGAGAACCTCATGCAGAATGATGCAAGCAAGAAGACAAGGTTGGAGTTCCGTCATTCCCATGATGTTGGCCAGAAGATGATGTGTGTGGACCCTGCATCCAGACTCCCAAAGGAACCCCAGCTTCTGCCCAGTTTCTTAACCTGTTTCCCCAGCCTCACCTCCTTTCTGTGAGCAGTCCAATATTCTCCCATTGAATTCTTCTCTTAAAATCTTAAGTTACTCAACTTTGGTCTTTATTGCTTATAAGCAAATCAATTAGGATACAACTAGATCAAAGTAATCCCTATAGATCACTGAACAGTCCTAACTGCTTTGAATGCAGTCACAGGTCACCCTCAGCTTGCTCTGCTAAAATATTTTTCTCCTCCAGCATTCTGTAGCTAATGGTTCCATTTCAGCCACACATGATTCCTACTTTACATCTTCCTGAGACAGATGTTGTAGAAAATATTCAGTATAAATAGTGTAAAAGGGCATTTGTTGGATGGCGCTTTCCAAGAAAAGAAAGAAACTACATGGAAGAAATGGAATAGTTACAATTCATTTCTGCCCTATTTCTCCACTGATTGCAAATGTATTATTAATTAAATACGGAGATAGACCTGGGGATATGGCTTCATTAATTTAAAGAAAAAATTAGATATACAACAAAGAAAGTAATAGCAGTAAAAAAGTGCTTTCCTTATGCTTATTCTATAATCTAATTTTTCTGTTCTCTCTTCTTTGCCACTTCAGAATCCCACCACTGTCATAAAGAATGTGCTATTAGCTGTTAAGTTCAATGCTCCAGTAAAAACAACTTAAACAGTAAAGTGAGGACATTCAAGATTAGTTTATGAAGATAGCCATTATTTCTGAAATTAGCTAAATAAAAATAAAAAAATAAAAGAGGTATAATCCTACAAAAACAAAGAAAATACGTATGATACAACAGTCGAAGAGATACTAATTAAATTGTAAAGATAAAAAATAACTGTTTTTAGACCAGAGAAACCAACAAGTGCAAATTAATTTCCACCAAGGAGTCCTGAATAGACCCAAACTGAGAGGCACCAGGTAATTCTGCAGGTCAAGGTCTGGATGGCCTTTTGGAAGAGTGTTGGTTGAACATTCCAGATCCTCTCTAGAGTGGTTAGCTTAGAGGCTTGTGCATGGTAGACAGTTGACAAATATTTTGTATTAATTGAAATGACATAGCTTTGTAGTATACTTTAACTGAGATGTAAAAGATAAAGGCCTCTTTTTTAAATGAAAGAGAATACTTGATGAAAAGTGCACTGGGATTTACGAATTATATATGTCTGGGATGCACCAGAGGGAGAGATTGGAGAGGAGATGAGCAGTAAAGCTGTATGATTGATACAAGGGATTCATTATCCTATTCTCTTTACCTTTGCATGTATTTGAATCCATAATAAAAAATTAAATGCTTACAGAAAAGCTCAGAATTTGGCAAAATCTGCTTATTGTTTTGACTCTTCTTCTCTGAAACCAACCTGGGTTTTGGCCTGAAATGAGTGGCCCATTTAAGAGAACAGCTAGTTTATTCTGTCTAGTGTTATTGTTTCCAAAGAATCAATATTTCTGCTGCATTCTTTGAGGCTGTGCTTCATATGTCTCACAAGTGGTTTAACACAGAGGCACTTGTGGCCACAGCAGAGTAGAGGGTGGTTATTGAATGATTAAAAGGACAATTGAAATAATGTGAGTCTAAGAACAGAAGAGAAGAGAACAATAAATGACCTCTTTTTGCAAGTGATAGAGTGTTCTTGTTAGAGTCCACCATGAAGGTTACAAATTGTCTTTGGATGTGATGTCTGTTCATTTCTAAATTGTGAACCGCCTTTCACACCTTAAGATATACAAATGTAATTCACCATTACACACCTGACTCTTGAGGAAACAGACATCGGGTCTTAACACATCAAATCACATTTAATAAAAAGCACCAGCATTAGGATATGAATCTTGCTTCTTTAGAAAATTATAGAACAGGGGAACAAAATGAAGGAGGGAATGAGAATGATAGGCATCAAGTAAGAGAGACAAAAGATGGATGGAAGTCAGATGGCGGGAGAGGGAAGGAAATGACATATTTTCCTTTCGAGTCTGTGCCTAGCTCCTATTTGAGTAGAGTAATTCGATTCATGCTTACACTCTGTGTCTGATTTATTACTGATTTCATCATGAGTGCCCAGCTCCACTGGCTCGTGCCCATTTGTCTCCAAGGTAGTGAAACCACCGTCCACACAATGACTGTACCAGTTGACCCTGTTAGCACTTTTAACTCTCAACCTAAATGTCTCCTTTTGCTAGTTATTTTTAGATTTATTGGTGTATGGGATGTGTATGTTGTATGGCAATATGATACCTATGGAATGTTCTTCACTGTGTAAATCAATCACCATAATAGCATCTCTGGGTGAAACCAGGGGCAGAGAGGACAGAATGAAATGGGACCGAGAATAGAATAGAGAATATGGGCAACAAAGAGCGACAGAAAGGGGTAAGAATACTGCTGGAAAAATACTTAGGAATTCGAAACAGAGAGCGAAAAGGGAGATAAGAGAGTGAAGAAATGACTTCATCGTGAGAAAGCAAACTAAAAACTTGAAGGTTTAAACGTGAATAGAGACAAAAGCATAATTAAAAGAGAAAACTATTCTGAAGAGGAAGGAGCACATGAAAACAAATTTGTTAAATGCATCAGTGTATAACTATGCCTGTGCTTTAGAAATAATAGAATATTAGATCTTACTTATTCACAGGGCAGTATGAATGCATCTCAATAAAGAAGTCCTTTATGGTCTCTTACAGACAGGCACAGGAAATCATAAAAATATTGGTTTGGTGTAGTAGTCTCGGTTCTCCAGGGGCTGGTAAAAATGGGAATGGGAAAAATAATGTAGGATTCAAATGCTTTGGTGAATAAATAGAAAATGAATAGATTTGGGGGCTTTTTTCAGGGTAAATAAAATGTAAAAGTAGTCCTCAAACTAAAAAATGATAAAAAAATGCTTTTATGAATTTTCACTATCAATTTGTTAAACATTGGGCAACACTGTCTTTTTCTCATTGTTTCTAA